>JANXJC010000055.1:47842836-47853338 GCA_027564655.1 Leptodon cayanensis
AAGGTTCTGTTCTCTTGCCGCTGTGGTCGTTGGGACCATGAGCCTTTTCTACCATGATAGTATCTTAAAAGTATTCCCCCGGGACAGCTTCGCTGGGGCTGTTTGCTTTGGGAGAAGAGACTTTGGAGAAGCAGCAGCTTCGGATCGGATTTGGGGCCCTGTGTGAAAGCAGCATTTGGGTTTAAATCTGCGAAAAAAGAGCTTGCCGCTTCGCTGCAGGGCAGCCCGTGGCCCCCCTGCCTGGCTGCCCACCTCTGCCCGCCGAGCCGCGGGAGGAGGGTGCAGGAGACCCACAGGGGTGCCCCGAGCTGGGCAAACACACCGGGGACCCCCCCCCAAAACTCCCAGGTTTTGGGGGGCTCCTTGGAAAATAAAACCGGACCTTGCTTTCTCTGAAATGCCCCAAAAGCTCCTCCACCCGTGAAGGTGCGAGGGGGTCGCTTCTCCATCAAACCAGACCAAGTTTCCTCCCAGTGAGCCCAGGGCGGGAGGAACTGGGGTCCGATAACTTCGGGAAATTCAGCCGCTCCCGGGGAGAAGAGGGAAAACCAAAGCAAAACAAGTCCCGGGGGAGGGTTGCAGGCAGGATTGCCCCATCTCGGCGTGGCCAGGCGGGCACGGCTTCCCCGCTGCCTGCTCTGCCCACCTCAGCTCCCTGTCTTTAAATATCACCTTTGCAGAGCGGGGAAGGATGAAGAACGGCAATATAAACATAAATTAAGTGACAAGGGGAAGGGAGAAGGTCGTTGTCCTGTCAAAATCCAAAACCTCGGTCAAACACGGCATCGGGGTGTCGGGGTTTGAGCACCCCGGGACACCAGGAGGATCTGGCAAATACCACATTTAGGGAGAGGTACGGAGGTGTTGGCAGCAAGCTGTGGTCTGAGCCGGGCCGGGAGAGGGGAGCCCGTCACCGTGAACCAAACTCTGTCCCTGCTTTCTGCATCCCCGGGCAAACCCTGCCTCAGTTTCCCCACCTGCGGCTGGGGGGTGCTGACCTCTCCTGAGCTCCACAGAGCAGCGCGAGACCTACGGGCTCACTCCCATAAAGTGCTCCAGACGTGAGGTGAACAATAAATACTATTTTATAGAAACGCTTGATTTAAAGGAAAAATAAAAATCACCAAAGCCTTTTCATAAAATCATTTATTTTAAATATTTCCCTGCAAAATCCTGGGAACACGCGGGCTAGCGGCTGTGTCCCCCTTAGGGACCGGTCCCTACAGAGCAGCAGCCTGGGCAGGGGGGGCTGCAGCCCACGCAGCGATGCTCAGCCCGGGCCGGGCTGGGGGGTAGCTCAGTGGCAATTATCATTATTATACATTAAACCACAGCAGAGGGATGCAAGAGCCCCTTGGTTTGGGGGTGTGCAGGGTGGGGGGATGAGCCCCATGGCAGCTCCAGGGTGCTGGGAGGGGGGTCAGGGCATCATCCTGCTCCTGCCCCAGCGAGGTCCCTGCGGGGTGTCCTGCCACGGTGATGCCACCGCGGAGCATCCTGCCGAGGTGATGCTCACGCCACGGAAGGGACAGATTCTGCCCAGCGTAGACGACCCTCAGCCCATGCCAGGGGGGCCACGCTGCCCCTTTCCCCAAGGGCTACCTCATGCAATTGCCCTCTGGTTTTTGCCACTGGTGGAGCTCCAAGCCCACCATCAACCCTCTGGAGCTCATTCCCACCACAACATCCCCAAGCCGTGCCCTGCCTGAGAACGGCCCTGGCACCCCACACCTGAGGCCGAATCCTGCTCTGCGGGAAGCCGTCGTCACCCTCTGGGATCAGGGTGCCGAGGTGGGAAGAGCAGCTGAGGCTGCCCGAGGGTCAGGGCAGGGCCCTGCCTTCGCAGGCAGTGGGTGCTCAGCACCTCTCAGGGCTGGACCCTGGTTCTGCTGGGCGATGGGAGCAAGGGGGGGGTTGCTGCTAGGCTGGTGCTCAGGATGGGGCTCACTGCAGTGCCAGCACTGAGCACCCAGCACCCCAGGATGGGGCTGGGGGTACTTCAGGCTCCCACTGATGGCAAAGACCCCCCCGTGGCCCAACCCGACCTGGGGGGGCAGATCCCAGCATAACAAGTGCCCACGTGTCTGCATCCCCCTCGGTGGGCTTTCCTTGGTGGGGGGGCAGGATGGTGGCCTGGCCCCAGCTCACCACAGCCCCCTCAGGGAGGTCGGAGGCTCCTCGAGCATCCCCCGGGCTTTGCCAGGGTGGGACAGCACCAAAACAGGGTCTGGGATGGTGGTTTGGCTCTGCACGAGCAGGCACAGAGGAGCCTGGGGGTGTCTCATGAATCAGGGCGGCCGCTGGCTCCTGAGGGCAGGGACCACTGGTGCGGGGGGCTGGGGACATCACCGGCACCATCGGTCCCTCACAGACCTCCCCACCTGCCCTGGCCCCGGGCCGGGGGGCCGAGGGGGTCAAGCATCCCATGGGGGCAGCGCTCCCTGCCAGAAGAGGGGACCGGGACCACCACAGCCACCGGGATGCTCCCAGACAACCTCGGCCAGAACACAAAACCCTTTGCTGGTGGGGAAACTGAGGCCCAACGCTTGCCCAAGGACACCGCGGCCGGGCAGAGACAGAGCCCGGCACTGCCCTGCGCTCTCCCTTTTGGGGTGCCCTCCCGCTCCCCGGGGCTTCGGCAGTGACCCCAACACCACGGGCCCCGGGGTGACAGTCCAGAGGGACCGGGGCTCTGTGGTCCCACCCGTAAGAGGCACTGAAAGACCCCGGGGCATCAGCACCCCCCCCCAACACCCCCCCCCCGGAGCTGCTCCTCTCCCAGCCTGCGCAGCACAGACCACAGCATCATCTTCCAGACTCTGAACGGGCGATACCTGGAGGGGGGGACGTGGTCCTGGCAGATCCAGCGGTGTCAGCGAAGGACGGGACAGCACCAGTGACAGGGGACACCCAGGGACCCCCCCCGCCTTGGCAGGACCGGGTTCAGCATCAGCCCTGGGGCGAGGACTCGCAGGGTGTCATCCACGGCTGTATTGGTGTGTCTGGGGCGGGGGCCAGGTGTGCACGCTCACACACGTGTGCGCACACTCGCACGCACCCCCGGACCGGCGGTAAACAGTCTTCCACATCCCATTTGCCAAATGAAACCCCAGTGCGGGGCGCGGGGTGCGTGGGGGCGCAGGGGATGGCGGGGGGGAGACCTTTTGACACTTATTTTGATTTAAGGGCTTGGCTTCTTGCTGGGTATAGAATTGTCTTTCCTTTCCAGCCGTGTGTAAGGCTCAAAAGCAGAAGTGCCCAGTCCGTAAGCGCCCGGGAGGTCGTGCAGGCTGCCCAGGAGCGGCCCCCCAAAGCACAGCGGGGCGGCCGGCAGCCTGGGGGAGGAGGAGGAGGAGGAGGAAGAGGCGAGAGAAGGGACTTGTAGGCTGAAGGCTCCCGGTCCCGGGGGGCTGCTCCCACCGCCAAGCCCGGGAGAGGTGGTTCCCGGGGTGGCCAAGCCGGATCCGTTGCCCGTAGGACTGCCGATGGGGTTGGAGGTGGGAGAGAGGAGGCTGGGGGGGGCCGGGACGGAGAGGACCCGGCCTTGCTCCAGCAGCCGGAGGATGTTGCAGGTGGCGAAGGACTCAGAGGTGGCGGTGGAGCGTTTCTCAGAGTCCCTGCTCTGGTCCTTCTTCTGCTTGGTGCGTCGGTTCTGGAACCAGACCTTGACCTGAGGGGGGGGAGCGGGGGGGAGGGGGATGGGGCAGGGGGACAGAAAGGCACGGACGGAAAGAGAGCGCGGGGGGGCCAGGGAAAGAGAGGTGAGAACCAGGAAAGAGTGAGAGATGAGAGAGAGAGAGAGAGAGAGAGAGAGAGAGAGACGTATTAAAATAAATGCCCAAGCGAGATCCATTCCCTGCCACAGGGACTGCGAAGTCGCTCCCACCTGCCGCTTCCACAGAAATGGCAAATTCCTGCAGGTGCCAGGAGGGAGTGGGATGGGATCCCGGGAACAGGAGCCCAAGGATGGGAGCCCAGGGATGGGAGCCCAAGGATGGGAGCCTGGGGACGGGAGCCCGGAGATGGGAGCCCAGGGATGGGATCCTAGGAGTGGGAGCCCAGGGATGGGAGCCCGGGGCTGAGCCACCCCACCGCTGCCCGGCTCTGCCCTGTGCTGGCTCTCCCAGGGATGCTGAGCTATGGGACGTGCTGGATTCTCCTCCGTGATGGTCATCAAACCCAAGTTTGTGTCCCCATGGGGCAGGGTGGAGGGTCCCTGGCCTTGCTACAGTGGAGGGGAACATGTTAGGGGACAGGATGGCTTCTGGTGGCCCTGGATCTCTGGGCACAGACTCGTTTCTATGCCCGAACTCAGCTGGGGACATCCCCACCCCAACCTGCCTCTGGCCAAAGCAAGGAGCGAGTCCGGGCTGAGGCCCCGTGGGACCCCCCTGCCCCAAATCGGCACCTGACTCCCCCAGTGGGACGTGGACCCAGTCCCCAGCCCGCAGCTCCCGTCCCCCTGCGGCTTCCCCCACACCCCCTAACCTCTCCCCTGGGAGGGCAGCCCCCCGCTTCTGTCCCTCCCTGGCAGAGCAGAGGGGTAGGAGAGGCAGAGAGAGAGAGAGAGAGAGGCGTGAGGGACAGACAGACGGACGGAGATGGAGGTGAGGGAAGGAGACGGATGGGAAGACACTCGGATTAGAGCGTGGCGGACGGGAGCCGACGAGTCGGGCACTGGCTGGGACCCCGGGAGTAAACCCCAGCACATCGGCACAGGCTTCGTCCCCGTCTGCTGCGGGGCCAGAGGGTCTCGGACTCATCCGAGTCATCGGAAACTCATTGGGGCAGGGCAGTCGCTCACTGACACGGCCCTCGCGCGTCCCCCCGCACAATAGACCCACAGTACAGAGCTAATGGAGCGTGGGGGTAGAGGAGGTCTCAGCCCCCCGGCCCCTTTCCGGGGACATAACAGTGGAACTGATGTCTCGGTGAAGCCGGCCGGAGGCTGGGGATGCTCAGGGAGGAGCAGAGGGAGGTGCCCCCAGGCGATGGGGGGGGACACCAGGACCATGGAGCTGAGCTAATATCCCACAGCCGAAACCTCCTGGGGCCACGGGCCACTGCCAGCCCACGTCCTACCCCCCTTACCCGCAGGGTCCCACGTGAAACCTCCATGCCCGTTCCCTGCCCGTGCACACCTCGGCTTCCCACAGGGACCCTGGATCCCTCGTGGCCACCGGGACTACTGGGCTCACGTCACAGCCCAGCCAGGTCCCCAGGGCTGACGTCCCCTCCCCACCATCCCCGTTGGTCCCTCCATGCCAGCGAGCAGGGCGGGTTTGGGCAGGGCTGTGTGCTCCACGGCCCCATGTCCCGGGACACAGCGACCTGATGCAGAATTAACAGCCCACCAGCTTTTCTGGTGGGGAACTCCTCAAGCTGCCGAATTCTGGGGGGCGCAGAGCCCCAAAGCGCAGGTGGCGGGGCTGAACGGGACTCACACAGCCCCGCAATCCCTTGTCATTACTGACATCTTAACGAAGGTCCGGTGTAAGGCCATACAGAAACGCACAGCCCCAGCGCTCTCCGCTCAAAGCATCCCCCAGCCAGCCAACTCTGGAAGAGCAAGAGCTCAGAAAAACCCTCGAGGATGCTGATGGATCTGAGACCCCCTCCAGCTGCACACAGGTTTCAGTGCAAAGGGAAACCGAGGCACAGACAGCCCCTGCAAAGCTTTCTGCATTGCAAAGCACTCTGAATCACAGCTTCTAACGTGGCAGGAGAAGGCTGCAAGACACAGAATCACAGAATCCTAGAATAGTTTCAGTTGGAAGGGACCTTTAAAGGTCACCTAGTCCCATCCCCCTGCAATGAGCAGGGACATTTTCAACTAGATCAGGTTGCTCAGAGCCCTGTCCAACCTGACCTGGAATGTTTCCAGGGATGGGGCATCGACCACCTCTCTGGGCAACCTGGTCCAGCGTTTCACCACCCACATCATAAAAAAATCCTTCCTTATATCTAGTCTGACATCACGCTGATCAGCACTAGCCAGGGCAGGGTGTCAGTCAATCCGTTACCACTCTTCCTGACTTCGGAGCAAGCTACCGGAGCAGAGGCACAGCCCCGTTACCGCACATCAGAGAAGGGCAAGCAGAGACATCAGAGCATCCCGCAGAAGGAAGGACCGAGCCCCAAGGGAAGAGGCAGCCGCAGCGGGCTCTCACTCTGCAGCATCGCAGGTGATACAGGCAAGGGAACCGGCCACGGAGAGTCAGGATTTTTCCTAACACAAGGACTAGGAGGCATCAGGTGTGGTCACCAGGTAGCAGCTGGAAACCCGAGCGAGGGAGGAGGCAGAGCCCCTTTGTGCAGCACAGAGTGTGTTAGTCCCTGCCGCAGGGCGTCCTGGAAGCCAAAATGCAAGTGGGCTGAAGAAGGGAATCGGAAAAATTGCAGGAGAAGAGATCTATCAAGATTTAACATGAAGATCTGGGTACCTCCTCGTGGTGAGTGCTCCCTAAGATGCCAGCGGCTGGAAAGACATGGCAAGGGCAGGACCACTTTACACCCTGAATATTGTTTTCTTTACTCATCCACCACCAGCCACCAGTAGAGACATGCTCCTCAGCCCTGGTGTCCCCTAAGGCCAGCTCTTACATTCTGGTTGTCTTCTGGAGGTTGTGAGAAACAAACCCGGCTCAGTAAAAGCCAAGGGCCCTTGTCAGGGTCTCCAAAGGTCCGTTCGATTCCTCCTCCACCTCCGGCTTCCCATGGGAACTCATTTTTTCGGGATGTTTTGGCTTTTGTTCTCTGCTGGGTCTGTGCTGCTGCTTCTCCTGGGAGCTCTTCTTGGTCAGCTGGGGAGGAACTTTCCAGGGGCAGCAGTCATCTGTTTGGGTACGATGCTGAATACCAACAATTAATAGCAACAGAGATGGGCAAGTCCAATAAATAGAACAATATAAATTGAAGTGGATATTGATGTGCGTGAATTTCTGGTGCCAAAATCCAGTTCCACACCACTGGGGGCATGAGGGGAAACGCTAAAGGACAGGAAGGAGGAAGGGTGGAGGTGACAACCGTCTCAAAAGTCCTGACATGGGGATCAGCTGGGGAAGGGTGGCAATACGGTCCTCAGGAGAAGAGGACCCATTGGGTTCCTCCTTCCCAGTGCTGCTGCTGGGAGACAGTCCCAGCACCTCCTCACTCCCAGCCTGGATATCCTCTGCTCTCACTCCTTCACTAGGGCTGGCTGATGCCCTTGGTGATGACTGCACCTCCATTTATAGGTACAGACAGAAGCTATCTGCAGCCCTCCCTGCCCTCATGCTACGTCGGATCGCCTCGCAGGAGGTTCTTCCGTCCTCGACCCACCTCTGCGGTTCCTCTCTGCCCCCATCACCCTTGAACACCCTGACCCAAGCTGAACGTGCTATGCTGAATACGGTTTCCTCGTGCCTCGTAGACTGATGTGAGCTCTTCCCCATCTGCACTGGTGACATATCAGACGAGCAGGATCACATTTGCCTTCATGGCCGAAGTCCATATACAGCTTCTCATTAATTAGTAGATCCATGTCCTTTTCATCCTCCATTATGATCAAGCCCCGAGTTCCTATCACGGGAGATGTAAACAAGCTCAGCCAGACGCAGTCCTTGACAAGTCCATGAGTAATTTCCCTCCAGCCTCGATCCTTCGTCTTTCAGCAATATCCTCCACCATCTCCCATTACAGTTTCTCCTCCACACTGCAAGTTCTCTACTCATCTTTTGCTCCGGTTTCATTCACAACTCCCCATCAGCCACCATAGAGAGCGCTTTGCCAAGGTCTGCTTTGATGAGACTGGCTTCATTTCCTTCTCTGAAAAAGCAGCTTTCTTCCTCATCCAAGTTACTGGGTGAACTGGTGCGTGCCTGTGATGTGGTGATGACACCCTTCCCAGCCTGGCCTGGAGGAAGGGCAGGGAGGACGGTGCTGGCACATCCCTGGTGGGCACCACATCTCCAGCATCTCTGGAGGAGGTAACGTAGCCCCACGTGCGATGTTTTGTTTCTCAGTTACCAACCTGGTGAGCTACAGTGAATAAGTGAAGGGCTGTCGGAGGAAACCAGCCACCTCCAGCTCTCCTGCCAGACTGGCGGGGAAGAAGAAAGTGAGACCAAGGACACCCTTTCCCTGGGGATGGAGAGAAAGGCCAGTTCTCCGATGGGTCACGCTGGGGGACAGCCAGGACAGCTGGCTGGGGAGGGCACGGGGAGTGGGGAGAAGCCTTCCCCTGCTCCGGAGGAGTCCCAGGAAGAGCCCACGGCTCCTGGCGGCTGCACGTCCCCTGCCTGGGGCTGTGGGATCCAGGACCGCATGTGACAGGCCAAGCCTGGATGCAGACAAATAGACAACAAGATGCACTTGGATGCGACTGAAGAGCAGGACGTGAGAGGTCATGCGTTCACCAGAAAAGGAAGGTGACTCTCAGAGGACGGCGAGGAGGCAAGCCGTATAGAGGAGATGACTCTGAAAGCCCTAGGAGACGTGGCATGCAAGAAAAAGCATGATGCTGAAGGTATGAGGATAAGCACGATCTGCAGATTTATAAATCTACATGAGTGTTTGGAGAAGGAGTCTGGCACTGGATATCCAATCAATTACTGTGGCCAGATCTACTGTCCACCTTTCCATAGGGTGAGTGAGTGGCTGGAGGGGTCGCAGGATGAAACCCCTCGTTTCTGGATCTGGAAATTCTGCTTTGGTCGGCCTCTGCAGCAGGAGAGAGACTGGTAAGAGCAGTGGACTTCTTGTCAGAGTGGGCAGAGGTAGGTTGCGATCCCTGGGCTGAAGCAAGGCAGACTCGAATGGCAGAGACACCATGGGTGGACCATGCGGACAACTGCCTGTGGAGCACCACCGTTCCTGGGGCAGAAGTGTGCTCACCATCACACTGAGCCGTCTGGTTAGCACGGGAGGTTTTCCTAAGAAAGATGCCCTGGATCAACTAGAGCGAGGAGGAAAGTCCTACGAGCCGATCAGAAAGGACCATCTGCCTTTTGAGTCCATTAGAGCTTGGAAGCGCATGACTTCTCTAGGTCCTGCAGCATGAAAATCAAGCAGGAAAATCTGCTCTGTCCTGGGCTGGATGTTTCCATAAAAAATTCAGGGCAGAGATCTCAGTCTATCTGCCAGAATAGCTCCCACTGGAGCACGGTGGGTCCCCACCTCCTCTAGGACCTACAGGTGCTACCGGAGCATGAACTGCAATAACAACCAGCAGAAAGGGGACAACTCCAGATCTGTCTGGTCTGTCCCAGACTGACAGAGTCACCCAACGCCTTCAGGACTCATTACAACAGTCCTCAGCATTCAATAAAACACCACAAACATCTCACTGAGCCACCCATAGCTGCAGGTCCCAGATCCCCTTTTCCTGTCCCCCATGCAAGATTTTCTTTCCACCCACTCTTTTCACCGCATCAGATGCTGAAGATACCTATTGCTGGGAGCAAGGTCAACCCTCCCCTTGCTGGTGGAGAGGCTGGACGTGATGCCCGACTAGCAATGACTAAGAGTATGAGACCTCGACTGCATATCGGGTGGAAAAGCAATTTGGAAGGTTGAAACCTGCTGCCTGATCATTTCAGGAGGTGCTTCCTAGTGCGTGGTGTGAAAACCAGCTGGTAGCCCTCCCCGTGGCACCACGGAGCCTCTCGCCCCGTCCCCCTCTCCCCCTCTCCTCGCGAGTCCTGCTGTCACCCAGCAGCACAGGAGAGGGCTCAACTCAACCCCCCGAGGACCTCGGGTTGTAAGTTCATCCATCACAGGCTACGTGACTCCCATCACATTCCCATTTACAGGGCGTAAGGCAAAAAGAAACCACAACAAACAAATCCCAAACTGCCGGGAGAAGGGTCTCAGGGGAGCTGGCAGCATGGTGCAGCAGCTCTGGAGCAGGGATGTAAAGGCTGAAAATATTTTTATATATATATATAAAACATATACATACTGTATATTATTATATAAATATTTGTATTTTTCCTTCTTCCCCAAAAAAGCTTTCCCCTGGCCTGTTCCCAAGCTGCTCACATAAAAGCAGCACCAAAGCTAACGCTGCCCAAACACAGAGCGAGCCCTCCAAGGAGAAGAGCAAGGAAAGTGCAGAAACAGCGCTGATTGCCGCCGGGAAAGCAATATTGCAATTCCCTCCACTCCCAAGCAGCTTTTACTGCAGTGAGAGTGTCCACAGGGCCACCGGCCGGCTTGGAAAACGCATGCCTGGGAGTGGAAAGCGGAGCCGGCTTGGAAAACGCGTGCCTGGGAGTGGGAAGTGGAGCCCTCGGAGATCCCAGCTGGATGTCCCCGCAACCCCCCCAGGCCGTGCCGCCTCCAGGTCCCAGGTCAGTCTGACTCGGGCAGCTAGGGGTTTATTTTATGTTATTTTATTTTATTTATATTTTATTTTATTCTATTTTATTCTGGTTTATTTTATTTTATTCTATTCTATTTTATTCTGTTCTATTCTATTCCATTTTATTTTATTTTGTTCTATTCTAGTTTGTTCTATTCTA
>JANXJC010000055.1:47853438-47867337 GCA_027564655.1 Leptodon cayanensis
TTTGTTCTATTCTAGTTTGTTCTATTCTATTCTATTCTATTCTATTCTTTTTATTTTTAAAATTTTATTTTATATTGTTTTATTTTATTTTAAACTCACGCACCCCTCTAATGCCTGCTATGCAACTGAATGACTTGCTGAGGGTCACAGAGACGTACCCACAGATTTCTCCACCCACTGGGGTTTTCTCTGCCTGCGGTTTCCCTCCCCTGAGGAAGGATTCATCCTCCAGGAACTGGCTCCAGGAGCCCACGGGAACCTCCACCCTGCGGCCCAGCCTCTCCCCGTCCTTCCCCACGTGCCGTGGAGCAACATCGCTGCTCCCCGCCCGGGAGGAAAGCGGGAGAGCTTCGGTGTCACCTGCTCCCCTGGCGAGGGCAGAGCGACTCGAAATGTCACCGAGCATCTGAACTTCTCGGGGCGCCGCTGCGGGGCTGTTCTGCAAAGGCACCGTCTGTCCGTCCGTCTGCCCGCCAAGCAGCAGGATGGACAGGCAGACGGCTGAGCCCCGCTCTCCCCCCACTCGAGACCTCTGCCGGCGCGCCCCGTCCCGCACCGAGGGACGGATTGCCAACACCCCACGCTCCCGCTCACACGCGTGTGCTCGCACATGCCCCGCCACGTGTGTGCGCACACCGGACTGCCCGTACATGCACACAGACACCCCCCCCCTCCAAAAACTGGAGCATCTGCACGGGGTCACGTCTCCCTGCGGCTGCCCCAGCTGCTGCAGCGGGTCTTGCCGAGCACCCCGGGTCCCCGCTCGGGCAGGGGTGCAGGCAGGGCTCCGGGGAAGGGAACAAACCCCGGCAGCGGGGTCACGGCATCTTCCCACCCACCGGAGCGGCGGCCGCAGCCCGTGGCATCGGCTCCGGGCAGGATCCCCGCTCCAGGCGCGGTGCGGCCGGCGGCACGCAGCACCCGTGCCATGGCACGGCGGGAGCAGGCGGCTCCGCTCACGGCCCCGGCCGTCTCACGAGCAGCCGTGCGTGCCACGAGCGTGGCTTTCCACGGCTATCGGCAGCGTGGTGGCACAGGGATCGAGCACACGAGGGGTTTGGTGTCCGGTGGTCTCTGCTGCAAACTTGGGGAGCGCCCGAGCCTGGGCTTCGCCTCCCCCAGCCCCTTCGCCGGTGGCTGAGCCTGCCCTGAAGACGCTGGGAGCTGGGACGCTGCTCTGATCCCTGCCCTCCATCTAGCACCTCCGAGCTACAAAACAAATTATTTCCGAGCGCTTAATCCCGACGGAGACCCCCCGTCGGCAGGCCGAGCTCCCCGCGCACTCCGGGGACGGAAAGGTGCGGGGTGGGGAAGCCCATCGCCCCACAGCGCTCGGTGATCCGGGGATCTGGCCGAGGGTTTCAGTCCAGTAACGGCCTCGCACTGGGCCTGCTCCGCTCATCCATCCCAGCACGCTGCCCAAAGCGGTCCCCTCCCCGCTCTGGTCCCTGCAGAGCAGGATATGGCCACGGGGAGCGAGCAGTGCCCTCCCCTCTCTGCATCTTAGGTTTTTATACCATCTGGCACCTAACCGATGCGTTTTGCCGGCTCGTGGCTGAGTCGCGGTGGGACGTTGCTCCTCAGCGATCACGGTTTGCCGATGGGAACCCGAAGCCCCCGTCCCCCTGCCCACCCCCGTCCCGGGCAGCGGGTGCATCACACCTGCTCATTAAACCCGGCTCGCGCCGGCGCACACGCTCCCACACGCCAGCGTTCCCCACTGCCCCCCAAAACGCCCGAGCCCTTCGGCCTCTCCGTGCTCGGCGGCTGGCCAGGACGGTGCCCGTGTTCCCCCGGGACACCCGTGGGCATTGCCCGGACCCCAACACCCCCACGGGCAGGGCTGGGGGATATGCTATTGTTTTTTAAGGGTGTTTATTATTTGGTAGCCCTGCCCCGGTGCTGACTCCAGTGCCGTCACGTGTCCCACGCCGTGCGCACCTCCGGCACGCCGGCCATCCGGGACTATTCATAGCTGCTGGATGAGGCCATTTTCCTCACCGGGATTAGCTCCCCGCTGCCATCAGCTGATGCCCGCCACGGCACGGGGGGGAAGGTGGGACCCAGCCTGCTGCACCGCTTGTCTCCCCACGGCACCCCGGCCACCCTTCCTCCTCCTCCTCGTCCTCCTCCTCCCTCCATCCCGAGTGGGGCCATGGGCAGGCGGAGGCTCGGCACAGGCTCGGGCCCCCGGCGTTGCATAAGGCAGCGGGCTCGCTGCCCAAAGCCGCCTTGGCCAGAGGTTTCATAACGGCACGGCGGCTGCATGACCCGTCTGCCTCTCCCCGGCCACGACGGGAACAGGGAGCCGGTGCTGAGCAGGGATGGACTCATCCCTCGGCTTCTCCTCCAACCCTTCCGTGCCCCGGCAGCACCTGAGGTCACTCCAGCTGGGCCACCCACCCCAAATCCTGCGCCGCAGCCCAGGACAGACGTGGTGGGGGCCATGCTTCCAGCCACACCGAGCTCCAGCCTGCGGCCAGGCAGCGTGCTGGGACAGCCGAGGTGGGAACCGTCCCCAGCCCGCTGGGACCCGGCTGTGCCCTCGGCCAGGTGCCTGTCCCCAGAGCAGCCTCTTGCCTCGCTGCTGATCCAAAACTCCAGCCAGAAGCATGCCCTCGGCCTGCTTTTGCTCTGAAATTCAGGATATTTTCTGCTTCACAGAAGGGGAACCTCCCGGGTGTTCCTGCACGGAGCAGGGAGAGACGGGGCCGGGCTCTGCAGGCAGGTCTGGTGGGGGACAAGCGTCCTCCACCATCCAGCATGGTGACCCCAAAGCTCCGGAGGGAGCATCTTCCAACACACCGATATCGGGTAGAGACAACCCCCCGTGTCCTCGGAGGTGCCGGCGAAGGCTGGCAGAGGATTTACCCCATTTATTGGGGTTTCGGAAAGTGCAGCCTGGGATGGATGGGAGACACCACCCGGCACCGGCCATCGCTCCCCAGCAGGGACATTCTCCACACAGCCCCGGCTCCGGGGGTCCGATACCCAGCGGGATTTGCCCAGGACCAGCTGCGGTGGAAGTGTGCGGGGTGGTGTCACCCACGGCAGAGCCCCTCCTTGGCCTTTTGGCCACTGGCACCCAGTTTCGGTGGCGGGGGGGGAGGGCAGGTGGGATAGCAGGGCTGTCCCCACAGTCACATCCCCTCCCACAACACCAGGATCCAGCGGAAAGCATCCACGCGGATGTGGTGTTTCTTCCCGTTTTCCACACACAGAGCAAACCGGTATGGTTTTCTCCCAGTGGAAAACAAAATATAGCTGGGGGGTGGGAACACCTGGCCGGAGGGTGCGGGTGGGCGGTGGGACCCCGGGCAGTGGCTGGGGTTCGGGCCATTGCGTTTGGGGTTCCTGCCCCAGCATCGGAGCTGGATCCAAAACTGTCACCAAAACTGACGTCCACTGGAAACTGTCATTTTTTAGGAAACAATTTTCCTTAGGGAGTATGCTGAGAAAGCCTTGGAGATCGGTCTGGAAACACCCAGCCGTCTTGCAACATTTAGGACCGAAATTTTCAATCACAAATTCTGAAATTGTTCTTCACTGCGCAGGCATTTTCGATTGAAAATGCTTAATGATAAAAATCTCAGTTAATTATCTCACATTTATTTACACTAGCTATTTTGCCTAGTGCCAGCTGAGCCTGGGGAGGTACCCAGATATTTTGGGTTACCTAATTCATCACAGGAGCAGCAGTCCTGTAGAAAAGCCCTATTTCCAGAGGGTCCCCTTGTTCCCCTCCGAGGAGAGCTGCTCCTTTCCTCTCATTAGAAATGTTTCCCCCCCCCCCCCCCCAAGAAGCCGGTGCTCATCGCCCGAACCCTCTTCCCCAGCTCCCTGACGTGCTTTGGGAACCAAAATGCCAAAAAGGTGAATTTTGGAGGAACCCGAGGGGCTGGGGCCAGGCCAGCAGAGGCAGCGGCCGGGCTGTGCCAGCCTGGTCCTGCCGCTACGTGGTACCTGGTTATACCACAGATTCATTGCCACCAGCCCAGGGCCCCGCGGCTGCAGGGTATACCCCACCACGTGCCCCCGCTGCGGGGAGGGGACAGGATTAGCTTGCCCACGTGAGCAGGTTTACTCCCCAAGCATGTTCTGACACGGGCTGGCATGTGGGAAGGGGACCCAGGAGCTATTGGAGATGCCCAGCTTCTGGGCATCTCCGGTGGTCACCTCCTGCAACGCGACCCAGGATCCCCCTCCCTTCCAGGCCAGTGGGAGACGGACACCTTCAGCATCTGGATCCGACCTGGGAGTCATTAAATATGGGATCGCTCAGGCTGACATCCCCCCATTGCCACCCACTCGCTTCGGAACAGACGCGGTACCCAAGGTTTTAGCAGCAGGAGCCTGCTGCAGGCTACCGCGGTTGGACGTGATGCTTTCCCCAGCTACCTGCCTCCCCATCCCACTGTCCCCATGTCCCCCCGGCCAGCCCTGGAGCACCCCAGGTCCCTCGAGGAGGTGGGTCAGACCCAGTCTGGCAGAGAACTGCTCCAGGCAAACAGGGCACCCTTCTCCTGGGTTGGTAAGTTCAACCCGTCCAGAAAAAGCTCCACCAGAAGTGGCTCAGGGGGACGGATGGGAGCACCCAGCTGGGAACAGCACTGGTGGGGTGAGGTGCGAGCAGCACCCCGCAAGCCAGGCTGCATTAGGATGGGGCACCCTGACCCGCAGCACAATGCCAGCTTCCCCAAGCCGAGGGGAGAAAACATTCCCTGTTGGGCAATTACCCACGGGAGAACGGTCAGTGTAAGCACCCACAGCACGAAACGGCGATGCTACGGAAGCAGCTGGGTGGAAGCAGCACGAACCACAGAAGATGTTAGAGACTATTTTCCTGTGCACAGCAGAGCATGATGGATGGGTGGGTGGGATGGGTGGAGGGAAGGATGGATGGATGGAGGGATGGATGGGTGGAGGGAAGGATGGATGGATGGATGGATGGAGGGATGGATGGATGCCTCCTCAGAAAAGAATACACTTGGCTATGACACCTACATTTCCTGCACGGTCTAGAAAAGGGATTTCCAACAAAGCTTCGAAACCTCAGCCCGTACCCTGAGGACTGCAGAGTCTCCAAGGACGAGGAGTGCGCTGCTTTGCAGCAAGCAGACCGGCGTTACGGTCCTACCTGCCTCTTGTGCCTTGGAGAAGCCCCAGCCCACAGCTCCCATCGCCAAGCTCTGGATGACTCTCACCTCCTCCAGACCACAGCTTTCCTGCGGTTCTCCCCGCGAGAGGACAACTTGTGCTGGCACCAACCATTGTTTCATTGTTCTCTCGCTGCAGGGACTGATAGTTGTTAATGACTTGAGGTGTGATTAATTTTTAACAGCATCAACTTAATTGCCAGGCTATAAATAGACCTTCCCACCCCTTCTCTGGCTCAGCCGCTTTCTCACACATGTTTTGCTCCATGTTGGGGGGATCGCAGTCCTGAAAACCCTGTGCTGCGAGTACCTTCCCCATGCTGTGCAGGATGCTCGGGGGTATTGGTCCCCCCGCAGTGACAGAGCTGTAGGAGCCCAGCCTCTGCCAAGGATGGTCCGGGAGTTTGTCCCAAGGAAGTTCTGCCAGACCAGCTGTGCTGGAGCCCATGACAGCGAGGAGAACACCAGGGGATCCATGGGGGTCCCACGGGCTTCCCAGGAGCCAGGCAGGCAAGAATTGTGATGCTAAGACCCCTCTCCACTCTGTGCCCCACCATCCCGCTACAAAGGGTCTTCAGATGGTGCACAGGAGCTGAGGAGCCCAAAAGCTCACCAGTATCTTCCAGGAGGTGCGTGGGTCCAACAGCCACCAGCAGCGCTCCTGAGGACACCCCTGTCCCCCAAAACTCCTGCCTTTGGGAAGGGGTGAGCTACCTCTCGGCAGAGGGACACGGCTCGGAGCTGAGTGCTGCGTGGAGAACATCGGATACAACCAGCCCGGCCCTCAAAAGGGGCCCTTGTTCGACACGAGTGTCACTTCTCTGTCCTTGCTCTAATGAGGGCAGGAGGAGCTGGCAAATACCCCGGGTCACTTGAACCTGAGCCTGGCATTGAACTCCTGACCCAGAAAGCAAAGCCTCCTGGCCCAGGCAAATCCCCTCGGCCAGCCCATCCCGCCTCTCCTCCTGCCGGGGGATTTGTGGGAATTATCCTCCCGCCGCCGTCCCCCTGGGGTCCTTCTGCCTCGCAGCCTCCTCTCTGCCTTGCATTTTCTATCCCTTAATGACACTAAGAAGGGGCACTTTTCCCCTAATGCCTTGGGATGCGTTGCCTGGAGAAAGCCGGGTGCACGGATAGGGGCTACTCTCTGCTCGGAGCACGGGGCCGGATTCTGGATGGGTTGTGCCCAGGGTGGGCTTGGGCAGGTCTCCGCGCCGGGGATGTCAGAGCTCACCTGGGATGCAGCAGCCGGCACATCCGCATCTCCAGGCTGCTGCTTGACATGTTAATGAAAATATTCTACGGGCTAATTAAAGTCATTTAACACTAACCGTGTCCATGGATTAATTAGAAAAAAGCAGAAATGGCATTGGGCTGGAGCCCGAGCAGCTCCTGGCGAGGCAGAGCAGGCACATGGCTCCCTGGATGGAGGAGGCGAATTCCCCGGGCTGGAGAGAGCCGGGGCAGGTGGAAGTACCCTCCTCATCCTCACCTGAGCATGGGTGGCTCCGAAATTCCCCCCGTGTCCTTTCAGGTGCGGGGTTGGCTCCGGAGGGATGGCAAGGTGACCGGGGGAGCACGGCGGGATGCTGGCGGGCAGCCCTGTGACCACCAAGGGGAGGACACGCTCATCCACGGCGGCTGCCGATGGGCACCGGCTTCTTCGGCTGCTGCTCCGGGCCGGGGAGCGCCGGCTCTGGGCCTCCCCCCGGCACGGAGGGGCTGTCCTGCTTCTCCCTGCCTGAGCCCGGGTGAGCCCCCCTCTCCCCTGGGCAATCTGTCATTTATCCTGGGTGATCCCCCCTCCCTGGGACAGGGGCCAGAGGCAAGAAAGCAAGAAGATCTCTGCTCCCCAGCATGGAGGTGGGCCATTCTGGCTTCACTGCGAGAGGCAGCGATAGCCTCCTGCCTCCAAGAAAGCCGAAAACCAGGATCAGATGCTGGGAGAGTAACATAAGAGCCTAAAAGAGGCTTTTTTTGCTCCAGCAGGATTTCTCAGGGGCGCAGCCTGATCAGCGGACCCACTTATGGGGACGCTTGGCTGCAGCTCTCCAGCTGTGATGACATCGTGTCTCTTCCTATCTCATCACGCTGTTTGCACCACTCTCTTCTCGCAGAGGAGCGGAGATGAATCATTCTTCCCCCCCTGAACATTCACAGGCACAAAAAAACCTTCCTTCGTGCCCCCGCTTTGCTCTCCCCTGCTGTGGTGGGCTCCCATCGCGTCCAGGGGTCCCAGCAGAGAGCGAAGTTGGGAGCAGCTGGCGGGGCAAGGCTTCCTAATCTTGAAACCGAGATATAATCCAATGAAGGGATGGAAAGGATCCATTCTGCTGTCCCAACCGCCAGCACACCACAAATGTCAACCAAGAAAGAGCCACAAGATGCTGCTGGTTGGGAATCCACCAACAAAACATTAGATGGAGCAATTAGACCATGAACTGCCCTAAGTCCCAGGAGCTGCTCCTGGATAACGCTGCAGGGAAAATCACCCAAAATGCTCTGATTGTTGCAAATGTTGGATTTGTCTCTGCCTGAGCTGATGGACGCAGAGGAGCCTGGTGGGACAGGAGTGGCCTGCGGTGACTACCCAGTCTCCAGGCCACATCCAGATCGGACCAGCACACTGCATGGAGCCATGCAATACCCTCCAGATCTAAGGGGTCTTGTAAAACCCTGCGGTCAGCCAGCTCTTGCAACGACTGAGGAAACCTCCCAGCCATGAACAGCAAGGGACCGGGGCGGGGAGTGATGCCTGAGTGTGCAGAGAGCCTGAAACCCTGACCCAAGGGGACCTGCACCCCGCTGATGAGAGGAGGAAGCCGGGCACCGAGCCTGGCACTGCCGTCCCTGGGCACGGTGGTAGCTGGGGAGGGACGGGCGGCGGGGGGGAGCCGGGAAGGTACAACTGGGAGTTTGCTGCAGGGAAGGAAATGCTATGAAAAGCACAGAAAGGGATTAAAAAAGACAGAGATGAAGGAGAGAGATGGGAAAAAAAGGACGCAGGAAGGAGAAGAAAAGAGGAGAAGAGACAGCCATGGCCTACAGGGTGTGAATTTTCTCACTGAGTGATGAAGGCAGCAATGAGGCACCAAACAACAGTAAATAAGCGGACATTAGTCCCCACGGAGAGACTGCGCCCTCCCGGCCCCGGGCTACGGCAGCCAGCACCCCGCACGGCACAGCCCTCTGCCCCGTGCCGCCGCCGGACGCGCCGGCTGCCTGTCCCTTCCCGCGCCTGCCGGGGGGCCGAAGCTCTTCCTCCGGCACGGCACGGCCAAGCCCACCCCTGTCCTTCCCAGCTCCGTGGAGGTGACACTGGGACCAGGGCTTTGGCTGGGACCCGAGGAAGACAGACACCCCTGCAGCACCCAGTTCACCGGGGTGCTTTGCTCCTAACCGCGGCACAGCCGCGCCAGCCGCCAGCACCTCCTTGCACGTATTCCACAGACAGAAACCTGCTTCTTACCAAAAAAAAACCTGCTCTGCCAACAAAAGAGCCAAAACCAACTATTTTTTGTGCTCTGCTCCCCCTCGCAGGACCGTGCAGTGGCCACACAGCAAGTGCCGAAGCACCACCGAGCCACAGGGTCACCCCAAAATCAGACCCCCTCAGCCCGCAAGGGGAGCTTGGAGCCAGGGGTCTGGCTGCTGAGAGCTGGGACAGGTCTGTTCCACAAGATGTTTGGAAAAATTGAAATTATTTCCTATCTGAAGTGATGAAGCCACATAGCTGTCTCCAAATGCGCCTTTTACTGGCCAGAGAAGGGGAAGAGTGGGCTGGCAGAGTCATTTCTGTAGGTCCCAGCTGTGCTGCTTTGCACTGCATTCTTCATTAATTTTATTATTATTACTATTTCTGTATAAATTTTTAAGCCAAAACCATCGCAACCCCGGCAGATGCACTTTTTGCTTAGCAGACATCAACACCAACTTCCCAGTAACACGCAACCTCTCCCAGCTCTGCTCGCCCAGGCTGTGCCGTGCCGCCCAGCTCTCTCCGCGCCGGGCAAACCTCGGCAGAGGAGAACCAGGAAAATCACTCCCCGCTGGTGAAGCTCTGTGCGGGGGTGATGGAGAAATCCAGAAAAATCCATCCCATGGCGGTGATGGAGAAGAAATGCCCAGGCCATGCCGCAGCCCGGGGGTCCCGCGGTCCGCAGGGACAGTCCCCAGTGGTATCCCCACCCCGCTGGGAGCGGGACAGCGAAGCCACGGAGGCTGCAGAGAGGGGGGAACGGCGGGGTGCGGGATCCGTGCAGGATCCATCCAGCTCGTACACAGCCAAACGCCTGGTCCCGACAGCACCCACGAAGATGCCCGACCCCGCTCGCCCACCCTACGCTGTGGGTGCTGCCGTAAGAACCTTGGCTCCCCACTGACACCCTCCTGCTCTTTCCTCTTCCCCGCTTTGCCGGACCCTCCTGGGGGAGCCGGGGGACGCTGCCCACGGGGGAGCAGCGTGGCGGCCGTGGGGGGGTCCCTGCAGACCCCGCTCAGGGCTGCCCCTCGCCCCCCCCCCCCCCATAACCCTAAACCGACGGCTCCTCTGGCTCAAGAGGAAGGGGTGGAGGAGAGCCATTGCCCGCAGCACCACGCACGCTTGCCCCCCGGCCGCGCTCAGCCCCGGCTCCTGACCGAAACAGCGGCCGGCACCCCTCCGGCCCGGCAAGCGCCGAGCCCCTCCGCCCGGGTTTGGGACCGTGGGCTCGGCTGAGCCCCGGCTTTCCCCCAGGAGAGCTCTCGCCCACCCCAACCCCACTTTCTGCCCGCTCTGCCTGCCCCCGCCGCCCTCGCCACGCCGGCAGCCGGCGCGCCCATCCCCATGCGGCCGTGCCACGGGGATGTCCCCGCCACGGAGAAGCCCCCACGACCCTTACCTGGGTCTCGGAGAGGTTGAGCTGCCGGGCTAGCTCCGTCCTCTCCCTGCCCACCACGTACTGGCAGCGCTGGAACTCCAGCTCCAGGCGATAGAGCTGCTCCGCCGTGAAGGACGTCCGTGTCCGCTTGGGCCGGTCCAGGTCCAGGCCCTTGGGAAGCACGATCTCCCGGATCGTCCCTTTGGCATCTGGGAGGGAAGCAGGGAGAAGGGCAGTCAGGAAAAAAGCTGGGCTGGGGAGAAAAGGGACTGGGGAAGCTGGTTCCAAATAGACCTTACTGGTGGGGGGGAAGCTGAATTAAACACCGGCTGCACCATCAAGCAACAGGGCTCGCTGCAGGAGGAACTGTGAAAATCCCCCAAGCTGTGGCTAAAAGAGGCGACATCCCATAGTTCGGTTGTCCCCTCTGGCCCCAAATGCTGCAAGTGTATAAACCTCCAGGGAACAGTAACAAAGTCTTCCTAATTTTTTTTTTTTTTTAAGTGATAAATAGAAACCAAAAAGTCTTTAAGGAAAACAGAGCGTTTAATCACAGAAATCATAGTTTCTGAAAGCCAGAACAGAAAATAGTTCTACACCAAGAAAGAGTTCAAATTAAAGATTATTTAATTAAAAATATATTTTGGGTTTTTATTTCTGTCCTTCCTTGGGAATACTGGAAAAATTTTCTCTCTATGACCACTCCCTTTTTTCCAGAATTATTCTCACTGAAGGAATATTCTCGTGAAAAGTAGCAGCTCCTACTTTGGGGCAATTCTCTACTAAAGGACAAGTTTTGGAAGTGCCGCATGCCCCAAGCTGCTCACGGCAGCAGATTTTACGAGGCCGGGGCTATCGCTGCCCACGGCCTGACATCGGGAAACAAAAGCCGGCGGGTTTAGCTCCCGCATTAGCCCCGCGCAGCCCCTTCCATGCCATGGGATGCTGTTTGCGGGCCTTCTGAAGGAGCCACGGCTTTACTTTCCACTGACAAAGGACAAGCTCTCCCAGAAAAATCCACGGAGCCCCGAGGTGCCAGGAAGCCTGTCTCAGCTCCGTGGGCTGGGACATGCCCCGATGGGCTCTGTGTGCCCAGGGTCCACCAGGTATTAAAAAATGAGCCTTGGAAATTGCCCACCGGGTTCCTGCCAGACCCCAAACCCCTCGTGCTCCTTGTCCCCCAGTGCTGGCTTTCCTTAAGCACCAGTAACACCAGCGGAGAGCCCAGTTTGGGTGAGCCCTGGCTGCAGAGCTCCCTGTTTCTGCGCAGTGGCTTTCTTGCAGGTTAAAAACCAGCCACAAAAGCCACACCGGGCAAGCGGCCCCGAGCCCGGAGGGACCCAAGTCCCCAACAGCCCTGGCTGGAGGTAAATTGCTTTCTCTCTTTCTGGCTGACTCAGGCGTGAAAGGATTATAAAATCGGTGGGGCAGGAAGGGGGAAAATAGTGAGGGGCAGCCTGGGAAGGGGTGATGGAGCTGGCATGGGGACGGTGGAGCCGGCCTGGGGACGGCGGGAGCGGGGAGCGAGCACAGGCTTGGGAAAGGGACTCCAACCCCGAAGCTGGTTTCCCACCGCTACGTTGTGGTACGTGGCAGAGGTGCCGTCCCGGCACAGCCAGCCTGCTCCAGGCTGGAGCACGGCACTGCAGGAGCCACCGGGGCCGCAGAGGGCTTGGGGAGGGCCAGGGTGGGAGAGGGTCCGGTGGGACCATGAGCATGGGCTCTGATCCGCACCCCCAAACTCCACGGGTGGGCTGTCGGAAAGGAAAGGGGCTGTAGGTGGATCGGAGGTATCTCTGGTAGGGTATCTCTGGCGGCATCGGGATGCCAGCCTGGGAACCATTTTGTGAAGGAAAGAGCATTTGCAGGGATGATGCCCGGACCACGTCCGCACTCCCGCGTCCACGCTGCGGTCCCCCGACACAACAACAGCCGGGGCTGCCAGCAAGGAGCAGCTAACAGAGACACTCATGCTTTCCAGCCGCAGCTGCGAGTATCTGCCCCTCCGCCCTCGCCACTCTGTACGGCGCTGCCGGCATTATTGCGGGTATTATTTATTGTTATTTCCCCCCGGCAGCTGGGGTGCGGGGCGGGGGAAGTCGGCTGGGCACAGCGCCGGAGGGAAGGGAAGGGAAGGGAAGGGAAGGGGGCACAGCCTGTGGTGCCAGCTCGGCAGGGGAGAGGCAAAGCCCCTCGTCCCAGCCCCTCGCCCCCCTCCATGGCACAGCAACCCTATTACACACTGCAGACCTTCTCTGCTGCCCGTCCGGGCAGGTTTTGGGGGGTCCACAGCCATCCCCCCACGCCAGGAAGGGCACAACACCATCCTGCCTGAGGAACCCCCTCCTGAGAGCCTTCCCCCATCAGCCGCTGCATCCCAGACCCCCAACACCCTCCAGGTCCTGCCGTAGCTGCCCAGGGTTTTCCAGCAGCCCCCGGCCTCTCCGGCGGGGCCGTGGTGACAAGTTCTGTTCTTGGGGACCGGGCTACACCTGATGGCAGCAGAGCCAGGACAAGGTCTGGGACTGAAATCCCCCCGAAAGAGTTCTGGTGCCACGGAAATCAATCTCTCCTCTGCCTTAGCAGCTAAATGTGACGAGGCAAGGACGGGCAGGCACGGCCGGGGACCAGGAGGGAAGGCGAGCAGGCAGCAGCTTTGGGGCACCGACCCCCCGAGCTTGTAAACAGCGATTTTACAGCCCTGCAGTGCAGCACAGCAGGCCAGGAGGGACGCATCCTGCACACCAACACACGCGGCGGAGTCAGGCAGACGCAGATGCCCCCGTACGCCCAGGGACGCACCGTGCACACCCGTGTGCACGAAGGACACCTCTCCCCTGCACGGGGACACACCGCGCACACGGGGGTTTCTGCACCCACACAGCTGCCAGGACATTTCTGGGGCGCACACCCGCCCGGCCAGCCCCCAACACGTACACCCACCCCTCTCGGTGCCAGGGGCTGGCGTGGCCATGGTGCCACACACACCTCGGGGCACACTTGGGGGGGGGCACAGGAGCCCACAGCCCTTCTCAGTGCACCCCAAACAGCACCAGGGTCCCCCCCCAGAGCGCCCCGCATCCGTCCGCGTCCCCCCGGGCACAGCGCTGGGGCAGCCCCCGGGAGGAAGGGGGGTGAGCACCCCGGGATCTGCCCCCCGCCCCCCTTCCAGCCGCCCCCGGGGCTGCAGCCCCCACGCTGCCAGCGGGACCGGCTCCCGAGCGGCCCGGCTTCTCCGGCGAGTCCTTGTCCCGTTAATTCCCGCTGCCGGCCCGCACCCCCCGGCCGTGCCCGCGTCCGGCGGCAGTCGCCAGCCCTGCCGCCTCGACGAGACGGGGATGGGCGGGCGGGCAGGGCCGCCTCCGTGGGCAAAGCCCCCCCTTCCCCGCGCCCCGCCGCTGCGGCTGGAGGCTCCGTCCCGCACGATCGCTCCCCGGTACCGGACCGGTGAGCGGACTGAGCCCGGCCGAGCCCCCGGGAGAGACCCGGACCGGGCAACCCCCTCCTCCTCCTCCTCTGCTCCGCTCCGTTCCCGGCGGTCCCAGGGCACGGAGGACCCCCGCCGCTTCTCAACCGGCTCCCGCCGACGGGGGAAGGCTCCTCCACCCCCCCCCGAGAGCCCCGTTCCCACCAAAGCCACCGCGGGCGAGCCCCGGGGATGGGCCGGAGCTGAAGGCAGCCCCGGGACAGGGGGGAGAAGAGCCCCGTCCCCCGGGGCAGGCATGGGGATGGGGGAGAGCCGGCCCTGCGGCACCGGCTGCCGGTTCACCCGGCGCCTGTGGGGGGTTTACAAATAGGTAAAAATATATTTATTAAGAAAAATTAAAATTTAAACTCCCCCACCACCACTTTGCAGGGAAACCAACCTGGAGGCTTGGTTGGAG
>JANXJC010000055.1:47929478-47945274 GCA_027564655.1 Leptodon cayanensis
CCCCCATCCCATCCCATCCCCAGGGGGTCCCTATGGGGCCGTGGGGGTAGACCTGGCCTTCGAGAAGCTGCTGTGCCACATTTTCGGGGAGGATTTCATCGCCACCTTCAAGGCCAAGCGTCCTGCCGCCTGGGTGGACCTGACCATCGCCTTCGAGGCCCGCAAGCGGGCGGCAGCCCCCTCCCGTGCCAGCCCCCTCAACATCTCCCTGCCCTTCTCCTTCATCGACTTCTACCGCAAGCACCGGGGCCAGAACGTAGAGACGGCACTCAAGAAGAGCAAGTGAGAGCCCGGCTGGGGAGGGGGGGGATAACAGGGCTTGGGGACCCCTGGGGAGCACGTGGCCCCAGAGGAACCTGGATTTGGGGGGGGACACACACAAGGGTAGGTGGGGTGCTCTGCTCCTGCGTCTGCCAGGCTTGGGGCTCCCCAGGGGGGAGCCTTTGGTGAGGGGCAACCCCGGACCCTCTCTCCCTCCCCAGCGTCAACTTTGTGAAGTGGTCATCCCAAGGGATGCTGCGGATGTCCTCGGAGGCCATGAGTGAGCTCTTCCAGCCCACCATCAGCCAGATCATCAAACACATCGGTAGGTCCCGGGGGTGGGAGCAACTCGGTTGCCAGACCCCCTGCCACCCTGCAAGGGGGGTGTCCCCTCTCCCCAGGGCCCTGGCACCCCCAGCCATGCCCGGCGCCTGCCCTCGCCGGGGCAGGGGTAGAGGACTATGGGCAGCCCCCAGCCCTGCCCAACGCCCCCCCTCTGTCCCCCCAGACGACCTCCTGAAGAAGCCAGAGGTCCAAGGCATCAAGTTCCTCTTCCTGGTGGGGGGCTTTGCGGAGTCGGCCATGCTGCAGCACGCCGTCCAGGCAGCCTTCGGCCCCAGCTGCCGCGTCATCATCCCCCAAGACGTGGGGCTGACCATCCTCAAAGGCGCCGTGCTCTTCGGCCTCGACCCCACCATCGTCCGCGTCCGCCGCTCCCCCCTGACCTACGGCGTGGGGGTGCTCAACAAGTTTGTGGAGGGGAAGCACCCACGGGAGAAGCTGTTGGTGAAGGAGGGCAAGAACTGGTGCACCGACATCTTTGAGAAGTTCGTCTCCGTCGACCAGTCCGTGGCACTGGGGGAGGTGGTCCAGCGCAGCTACTGCCCGGCCCGGCCGGGCCAGCGCAAGACCATCATCAACATCTACTGCTGTGCCACCGACGACGTGGTCTACATCACCGACCCCGGCGTGCGCAAGTGCGGCACCATCAGCCTGGAGCTGGAGGCGCTGGGCGATGCCGGCAGCCCGGCCCGCGGCCGCCGCGAGATCCGTGCCAGCATGCAGTTCGGGGACACGGAGATCAAGGTCACCGCCATGGACATCCGCACCTCCAAGATGGTCCGAGCCACCATCGATTTCCTCTCCAACTGAGCCCCTTCTGCCAGGGGGCTGCGCAGGGAGGGACGGGGACCCTGGGAACCCACCACCCGCTCTGGACCCCCGCCGGCACCAGCCTTTGGGCTCTGGCCCCACGGGACCCCCATGTGCACGAGGAGCCGGGCAGAGGGAACAAGCGGCTCATGGCCCCGGTTGAGCCGCGAGGCTGCCACCGGCCCCCACTGCACCCATGCTGGTAGTCCCCCCCCTGCACATGGGGCACCCCAAAGATGCTCCCCATGTGCTGCCAGGCAGCGCTGCACTGGGGCCCGCACCTCCCATGGAAATGGGGGGGGGTCCGACTCTCAGAAAGGGCGACTGCACCCCTGCCATGGTCAAGTGGGGCAGGGGCAGTGCTGCTGCCCGGCCAAGCCAGGGCTGGGGGCTCAGGCTGCCCCCCAAACGTGGGTAGGGGTTACTGCCGGCTCCTGAATACCAGCACACACACACTTTCTGTAACCCCACGTTTCTATTTTTATATGTGTGTGTATATATATATATATATATATATATTGCACGTTGCCCTCACAGTTGCCACCCTCCAAGTGGCAGAGCTTGATGGGGCCAGCACAGCGCAGCGAGGACAGGGACAGCAACACAGGAGGGGGACAGTGCCAGTAGCGGTGGCACACATTCACCCCCTCCCAGCCCCCTCTTTTAACTGGAGGCCTGGGCTCCCCACCTCACTCTATTTAGGGCCACTCGGGATGATCTGTATGCACACACCCCCCCATCACCCATCCCCATGCAGGAATGGGCTCATGCAGCCCCTCGCACCCTGGGGTGCACAAATAAATGGATGTGACACCCCAGCCCTGGGGGTGTCCCCTGTCCCCCACTCTCCTCTGTGGGTTTCAGTCAGGTTGCAGCCACCAGCTCCAATGCTCCTGGGGGGTTCAGTGGAGGCAAACTGAGCTCCAGCCCCTTCTCAGCTGAAGTTTATTATTTACCTCTATAGAATTTTGTACTTAAAAAAACCCCACACATACACAGAGATGTGTATATATATATATCTATATATTTATATATATATATAGGCACATAAAGCCTCCTGTTGCTTTCAAAACTGAGCCACTTCTCCTGGTCCTTGTACCATGGGTCTTACCAGGGGAAAAAAAAAAAGAGAAAAAGAGAGAAAAAAGCAAAATGGAAGGAGACCAAGGCAATGGCTGCGATGTGAGGACAGGGACAGGCTCTGCCACAGGGACACAGGCACCAGCCTCCCTCCTGCTGCCAGATCCTGCCTTGGCCCATCTCAGCTCCACACCCCAAGAGGCAAAATTTTACCCCGGGGGGCTCAGCTGAGGCTCTGCCACCCCCCGACCGTCCCCTCTCCTGGGGATAAAAGCAAGGGGAAAGCAGCAAGAGCAGCCGGAGGCAGCAAGAAGTATCCCTCCCCAAGGCTCCAGCAAGAGATCCTCCAGCATTCGGGGAGTCCCTCCTGCGCTTCAGGGACCCCCCCGACCCTACAGCGGGGAGGGTGGGCACGCTGCGTGCATGGCAGCAGTGGTGGCTGCAGCTGGGGAAGCAGCAGCTTGCCCCCAGCTCCATGGTGTCCATGGAGCTGCAGCCCCCAGGACCTGCCGACACAGGGTGAGGGGGTTTGGGGTTTGTTTTTTTTTCTTTTTTAAGTTTGAGCTTCATCCTCAGGAGCCACGCAGGCGGCGGGAGGGGCGGGGGGGGGGTGGCTAGTCAAAGCCATGCCAGTCGCTCTGCTCCGAGTCGTACTCCAGCTCCGCGCCAATGCAGCGCACCCCATCCAGGAGCATCGGCGTGCCGTGGTGCCGGTCTGTGGGACAGGAGAGGACAGTGGGGATGGGGACAGAGCCAGGGGGGAGCCACGTATGGCCTCAGCCTGGCTGGGGAGGGGGGCTTGTTTCACCTTTTTGAAAGCCCTTTTGGGGAGTTTTCAGGCTCACGGTTGCTTATCCTCCCTCCCGCGGCCCCCACACAAGGGATGCTGGCACCCAGGGCGCTGGGAGATGCAGGGATGCTGCACCCTGTCCCCAGGTCACCGCTGTGGTCGCTGCCCTCAGGGTGCTGGGGGCACGGGGACGGTGCTCAGCCCCCGGCATGCCAAGGCGCGGCTGCTGGAGCTCAGGGGGTGCTGGGGGCCAGGCTGGGACACGGGGTGGGGACACAGTGAGATAGCAGGGGGGTGCTGGGAAGCGAACTGCCAGGCCCAGGGACCCCAGGACCAGCTGCGCGGAAGATGCTGGTGAAAGCAGCTGCGTGTCACACAAAGCAAAGGAAGCCGAGCTACAAAACGCTGCTCTGATTAACAAACCCAATTAGGCAGCAAGGTGGGGGAGGAAAAAGAATAAAGACAAGCAGCTGCAGCTGGAGGAGAGGGGGACCCCAGTGGGCTTGGGCACAGCCCCCGGGCTGGGCTGGGGATGAGGACGGGGGGTCAAGGGGTGCCCTCCAACCCACTCCGTGGAGCCCCACTCCATCCACCCCTTCACTGGGAAGGTCCCACGGCTTCATCCCCCAGGCTGGGGATTTTTGGGGTGGAAGTCGGCTGGTTTAGACAATTTCCCAGAAATGTCCACCAGGTGGGGAAAGCCTACAGCGGTGGAACTGGCTGAGCTGGAAGGAGATGGGTTGGGGATGCAGGGAGCATCCCTGCCTCCCCAGACACAGGCACAGCAGAAAGCAGGGGGGTCTCCAGCCAGACCTGCCAGCACTCCCCGTTACCGGCTGTGCCGGGGAGGAACCGCTGCTCCGAAACCCAAAGAACCACGCGAGGTCCCTGCACCGCCGCCCGCCGGTGCTGCCAGACCCTTACCCATGACACGGGCTTGGACCACGACCTTGACACAGGCGCCTTCGCCGGCCTCGCTGGCCAAGACCATCTCTTCCTTCAGGACCCCCTCCTTGTGCGCCGTGTACTCGCACTTCACGCTGTAGCCTGGGGACAGAGACACCCTGGGAGCTGGGCTCCGGCTGCAAGAGCTGCCTGCACCTTTCCTACCCTGCCTGCACCTTTCCTACCCCACCCCGAAGTCCCTCCTCACCGCAGGCACCCAGAGGCAGCAGAGCCTGGGGCACGGCTGGTTTAGTCCCATGCCCACCACCAATGTGCTGAGCAACACAGCACAAATCTTGCTGGGCTCCCTCCCCACCCTGTGCCTCAGTTTCCCCACCCGTGAGGCAGAGACAAGGATGCTGAGCCTTGATGAAAGGCAAAAAGCTCCGCAGAGATGCAGGCGAGGTGTTGGGAGAAGCTGCTCTTCCCAGCGCCGGGCTGGGGGCACTGCTGTGACGGTGCTGAGCATCCCCCAGCACCCTGAGCCAATGGAACCTCTGAGACCCACTTGTCCCCATCACCCAGGGGCTTTGCAGACCCCCACAGGGAGGGAGCAGCAGAGCAGGACACCAGCAGACAGCCACTCTGCACCCCCAGTTGCAGCCGGGGGAGAGGGGGTCCCACCAGCCGGGAACACCTGTGCCAAAATTGCCATGTCTTCCTCCTTGCAGAGCAGAGGGAACATGGAAACATCCCTTGGAGCCCCCAGCTTGGATGGGGCGAAGGCTGGCCCCAGCCCCGTGTCCCCCCAGCGCAGGGACAGAGCTGGTAGGGCCAAAGGAGGCAGTTGCTTTTGATCCAGAGGAAAAAAAGCACAATGTAAAAATAAAAGAAGAGGCAGAAAATTAAACCAGCTGCAGAAAGGCATTAGTCAAACCCCGGTGCGGGGGGCACAAGCAAGCTGTGAGCACGCGGCTGGGCAGCCCCCGCAGAGCTCACACGGAGGCACCCCGACATGGCTGGCACAGGGCGATGCTGCAACGGCACAAAAAGAGAAATAAAAACACGCTGAGCATCCTCCAGGCTCCAGAGCACACACAGCAGTCTGCTCCATGAGCTCAGCCCCAGAGCTCGGAAACACCAGCCCTGCATGAGGAGCGCAGTGGGACGGAGGAGAGCAAAACACCTATGGGCACAAGGAGTTTTCCCTGCCCGCTCCTCTGAGTCCGCAGCCCAGCACAGGAGCCGGAGGGGGAGCTCGGGGTAGGGAAGCGCTTTCTCTGCTCGTATCAGGCAGCTTCCACCTTAAATGGGGATGAAAGGTTGTACCTGGAGGCAGGAGGGAGAAGTGGTGGCAAAACCTCTTTCTTCCCAACTCCGGGAGCCCCATTATCGCCAGCCCACGCTCACCTGGGGCCTCTTTGTCTCTGTGCCAGCCCCAGCTCACAGCCCTGCTGGCCAGCCCCGCCGTGGCTGTCACCGCAGCCCAGAGCCAGGCACCACATTCTGCCCGGGCTGAGCGGCCTCAGGACCGCCGGCAGCACAGGGACTGGATCTGGCTGATGGCTGGACAAATCTGGCAAGCTCCATCCCTGCCTGCAGCCAAGGACGTGGGAAGCAGAGCCTCGAGGGGAGCCCCAGCTGTCACCAGGACCCCGAGGGCCTCGGGGACAGATGCCGCTGAACCGCTGCGAGGCACCGGACTCCTCCGGGTCCCACCGGAGCTGCTCGCGGTCCCCGACGGGCTCCTTTCCCCAAAGCCTTGGGAGCCCTGGCCCTGAGCCCAGGCCGGGTGTGCCAGCCCGAGGTGGGAAGCTTCAAGCAAACAAAGCTTAAGTGCTTTGCTGGGCCGGAGCCAGCAGCAGCGCGGGAAGAGCCACAGCTCGTCCCTGCCAGCCACAGCCCCGCTTCCCAACCCTCGGCTGCCGGGAGGCGGCACGGGGAGAGGTGGCAAACTGCAGCCCCGGGGAGCCGGAGGGGACAGGGATGCGGGAAAGAGCATCCACCGGCTGCTTGTCAACCACAGCAGCTGGCACAGGACCAGCCGAGGTGCCCCAAGGCGCTTTGCAGCCCGCTGTGTCCTCGGAGCCGTTCCCGTGTCCCCAGGACGGCTGCCAGCGAGCCCAGGGTGACGCTCAGCTGTCGCAGCCGCTGCGCCGGGGGCCACCGTGCACAGCCCTGTTCCCTTCTCCCACGGACGTGCCAGCAGCAAACTGACCCCAGACCAGAGCCGGGCTGGTGCCTGAGCCTGGTGCATCTTGGAGCAAACCCTGTCTCTGTCCTTGTCCCCGTTCCCACCAGCCTGTGGGCCCTGCTCCACAAACCCATGGCGGCTCTTCACCTCCCGCCTCCCAGACTGATCTGAACCCACAGGAAACAGCAGCTGATTGATGCACATTTGGGATAAAAGAGCATTTAACCGCCCAACTGCAGACAGTAAGTTATGGAGAGATGCAGGTCTGCAGGGGATGGAGCAACAGCCGCGGGGCCGGGCGCCTGCTGTGGCCAAACCCGCACTGCCAGAGGGGAAGGGTCAGACCCAGCGGGACCGGGGAGCCAGGAAGGGGATGGGAAAGGATGGGGCAGAGCAGCCACCAGGACCCCCAGCCCTGCAGCTGCGATCCCGGGGGGCTGCCACGTGCCTGGCCCCCGGCATGGACTCAGACGGCGCTGAGCTGCCGCAGACACGGCACAAAGCAAAGCCCAGGTATCTCCTCCGCATAGACCCGTGACAAGCGCTTACGTTTCAGGACATTATTCTCCTTTCCTCTACAACAAGAGAATTAGCAAGAAACCTGGAGACAGACAGAGAGACGACCCCCTCTTGGCTCCAGCCTGTTCTTTAGGCAGACCCTCGGTGCAGGCAAAGAGCAGACAGAGCAAGTGCTAAAAATACCAGCACGTCTGGACTCTGTTCAGCAGGTTTCTGGATTAAAATGCCACAAAAGCCGCTCTTCAAGCACGCAGGTCGGGGTCGGGCGTCTCTCGGGAGGCGCAGTGGAAACACAGATTCCTTCTCCATGGGGTAAAGCTCTCCAGTGCAGCGCTGCAGGGATGGGCACTGGGATGCCGCCCCGGCAGAGGTACGAGCACCCTGGGGAGAGCCAGGACCAAATGCCACCCTCATTGCTAGCAGCTGCAGTGGGACTTGTCCCCAAAGCCACACAGGTCAGGGACAGCCCGATCAGCCTGTCACCCCCCCCGCCGTGCTCAGGGGAAGGACAAGGCTCGGGGTTTGGAAAGTACTTTGGAGGATGCTCACCCATGGAGTTCCCACAAGGCAGGAAACCCCACGGCAATAGAAGCCATCCCACAGGCTCCCGGGAGGCCTCTGGGCTCCCCAGGAGAGAGGGATCATCCCCCACGCCTGGCAAGGGCTCAATCCGGACAGCCACGGGTGCACCCGGGACCAGGGGGCTGCCAGCTGCCTCCTGCCCCACGGGAGCACTTGGTTCGTGCTCCCCACGGGGCTCCAGCATGAGGCAGACACCCCTGCCACCCCCACGGGCACTATAGGGGTACGTCTGGGTCTGGCAGCCCCCCCTGGCCCAGGCAGTGCTCCCCTCGCTGCTCACCCCTCGCCGGCTGTGTTGAAGCAAGGGCAGGATCCGGGAGCCAGCACAGCAGCCGCTGTGGGGACAAAGGGGGGGGCAAAGCAGGGACCTTACCTTCTGGCAGGGAGGTGATGCCGATGACTCGGAGGTTGATGTTGGGGAGGGGAACGGCACAAACATCCTTCCCCAGCCTCTGCACCAGGGGCAGGAGGAACGTGATCTCGTACTTGTGGAGGATCTTCAGGAATCCCACCTGCAAGGACGGGGGGGACACGGTGGGGGTCACGCCATGCCTCAGGCTGGCACTGAGTCACGTGAGAGGTGGTCCCACGCTGCTATCATCCTGTCTCATCCTGTCCTCCTCCGCATCCCACCCTGGGGACAGGGACACACCAGGCACCAGGCACCCAAAAGCCCATGGGAAGGTGGGGGTCAGCAGCCGGGGGGGGGCTATTTCCTAAACAATTGGGAAAATGTAACAAACATCTATTTTGGCAGCACAAAGCAAGCAGCAAAAAAAGCCCTGGGAACAACCATCCTTTGGTGTCATGGGAGCAGAGACCAATCTTCCCAGCGTAAGCCAAACGTGTTCGGTTGCCGTTTCTTGTCTCTAAAAACCAAGACGTTTCCAAGAGCACGCCTTCGAATGTCATTTATCCACTGCCACGATGAAAACCAGAGCCCTTCCAGAGCTGGCTGCCTCCAGAGCAGGGTCCGTCTCCATTGCACTCAGAAAAAGCCATTTTGGGAAGGGACCAGTGGGCTCCCCGCCTGCTGCAAAGCTCCGGACACGCCTGCAAACCCTCCTTGCAGCAGAGCCCGGAGGACAGCCAGGATCCAACCCGGCCAAGGGGGCAATCCCTTCCCAGAGACACGGGGTACCCATTGCTCACCGCCTGCCACAAACCCTGCTGGCAGCAGCGGGCAAACCCTGCTGCGGGCACGACTCAGCCGGGCATCCTTGGTCTTCCACGCACGCGTGTACGGCCTGCTCCAAGCTGCACCTCAACCGCCACGTAAATACATATTAATACACACACACACATCTATCTATATACACAGACAGATATAAAATGCACACCATATGCTTGCACATTCCTGGCTACGAGCAGCTCCAAAGCATCACTGCAACGCAGAAACCAACAGAAACGACGTGCAGCTTCACGGATTTAAGGCCATAGAAAGACATTTGGTGACCGGCCCTAAAGAGCCTTTTTTCCACAGGGGGGAGGATGAGGGTGGTCTCCTGCCTCCGAAACACACGGCGGGTTGCAGGGTGCACCCCAAACCTGCTCAGAAGGAAGAGCTGCGTGGTTAAACGTGGCCCCGGCATGCTGAGCTGGGCACCGTGGCTGCCAGCGCCGGGCCGGTCCCGCTCTGCCGTCAGGGCTGGCAACACCGAGGGCAGCAGGCAGCTGCCCCCCTTCCCCAGAGAGGCACGTGCAGTGCTGGTGCGCCCACGGCACGCTGCACGGCACGGGTGGGAAAAATAATAACAACCACCTACAGATCGGCAATTGCTAAGCAATTCACTGCCATTTTTAGGGCAATAACCCATCATCCGCCCGATACAAATAACTGACTCAGAGCTGAAAGGGAGTTTCAGATTGCTCTGATGCACGCAATGCTGGAGCAACCCCAACGCTCTCCGAGGGGTTTATTTCTTGGGAGAAAAAGGCCTCCAAAGGAGAGGCTGGGATGGAGGGGCCGGCTTTGCACCAGGTGAAAGCGGCCACAAGAAAGCGGCTCTGGGCAGGGGACCGGTGACCTGCACCTCCAAGTCACTGCCAAGGTGCCCATCTCACACCCAGACCCCGCTGCCACCAAAGCCCACAGCGTGCCAGCACCAAAGCCTCCGCTCCCGGCACTCAGCCCTGCTGTGTGGGGTGAGGAGCTGTGGGACGGGGCAGGTAGTGCATGCTCAGGTCTGCAAACCTGCCAGCATGAAATACAAGGTGTCATTAAAGATGGCTTGCTGTCCCCACTCCCATGACCGGCCCCCGGCATGGTTTGGGAGCCACTGTCAAACCTGAACCCACACTAACACCCACCCACAGCCACAGCCACGTGGCCGGAGCGAAGTGAGAAGCCACAGCACCGCTGCCACACAGGGCGAGACCCAGCTCAGCCCCGTCTCCCCCCCAAACAGGGGCAGAGGAGATAGTGCCATGTCCATTCCGTGTCCCCCCCGAACACCGATGCCCAGGGCACAGCAGGGCCAGCGGGTACCCCAGCCCACGCTGCCAGGACTGGGGTCCGCTGCTCGTGACCCCACTAGACCCTGATTTCCAGAGGGGGCCTGCATCCCACCCCCAGCCTGTCAGATCTGGCCTGACAACGCCGCAAACACTGCCTAGATCAGGTAGCAGCAACACAGGCCGGGGGGCTGTCCCCAGCCAGCCCCGAACCTGCCCCTGTCACTGCCAGAGGCTGGACGCAGCCACAGGAATCGGGTGCTAAATGGGTGAATGCGGAGCAAAGCACCCACGTTTATACCTGTGCCCTCAGGAGCATCACAGCCTGCCATGGGGGAGGACCTGGGTTCTCAGGGTGCTCCCAGCCCCCCACCCTGGGTACACCAGGGAGCTAACGGGGCCAGAAACACCCCCAAATCTGAGAACTGTAACAGAGATGGAGCAACGTCCAGAGGTGCAGCGATGGAAACCTCCCCGGAGCAGGCAGAGCTGCAGGCAGCAGAAGCCACAGGTCCCAGGAGCCCCATAGTTCAGACGGCTACAATGGGCAGCACTGGGGGGTCCACCAACCCCACAGGGCCCCCAGGATGGACCCAGCCCCGCTGCCGTGTGAAGGGACAGGCCAGGGTGGCACTGGGACCCCCCCCCCCCCACCGCCATCCCCCAGGTCACAGCTCCCACCTTGACGAGAAAGCTGCCGTCCTTCTCCTGCGTCACCATCACCGCCGAGTCGTGGAGCTTCTCGTCGAAGTGCACGTGGCCATGGGCCCCCTCGGCGAGCTGGCTGGGGGCGAAGCGCACGCCCCCCCCCTTCACCTTGCTGCCTGCGTAGGGAGGAGAGGACAGAGCCCAGGCGTCACTCCCTGCCCGCCTGGGATGCACCCAATCCGTCCCCAGTCCCCCACTCCGTGTCCCCCCCACAGCCCCTGGGGACAGACCGAGGCCGGAACATCGTCAGACACGGAGGGGCTTCCCCAGTGTCCCCGCTCTCCCATTTCAGAAATGCCCCGTGCCACGGGCTGGGGAGGTGGCACACAGACACCGGTGACCAGTGGCCACAGAGAGCTCACCCTCCGAGCAGGGGGGAGCGCGTGGACTTGCCACCAGCCGATGTCCAGAGGCTGTCAGGGTCCCGTCTGTCCCCTGGGCTCAGCAGCATTTGCTCACTCCCATGATTTTCTCAGCGCAGAGGAACGTGACGAGCAGAGACACGTGCTGTGCCGGGAAGGGGACACAGGTGGGACAAGGACAGGAGGGAAGGACAGCTTCCCTTGGGAAGGGCTCCCACAAATCCCAGGGTGTTGGGCAGGGCTTCTCCATGGCTGCAGAGCTGGCCAGCATGTTGGGGAGCAAACCCCACGGTGCCCTGGGGAAACCCAAAAATGCACCGGCCCTGTGAGGACAGGCACCTGCCTGGGGACACCAAGGTCCCCACAGCAGGCAGGAGCCCGCAGAGGCACAGACACCACGGCCCTTTCACTTGCACCTTTGCAATAGGTTTTCTGTGAGCTTCCAAGAAAAAACACTCTCTCCTCTTCCTCCTCCTCCCCAGTACACTGCAAGAAACCCCCCAGTCCGGCTGCCGATTGCATCCATCTGGCAGCGGCCGGGAGCAGATTGCTGCCTCCTTAAAGAAAAGGCTCTTTGTGCCTCGGCAGGCTGGAAACGCCGGAGATTTAATAACTCAGCATTGTTCAGCCGGAACAGCTCGGCAGAAATCCCTTCCCCGCACGCAGAAGAAAACAAGAGACTCAGACGCTTGCAGAGCGATGCAGCTGCACGTGGCTGCGGTGGGGAAGGGGACGTAGATGGGACCCTCCCTGCTGAAATGCAGGCAGCCCCTGGCCCACCGTGACACGGCACAGCAACCCTCTGCCCCGCAGAGCCCTTATGGGTGCCATCCCCTGGGTGCCATAGGGCAGGATGAGCCCCGGGACCCGTGTGGAACCCATGCACCAGCCAGAAGCTGCAGTGACGGGCAAGGTCCCAGCCCGTGGTTGCCATCAGGAATCCCAATGCCAGCTCCGGGCTCGGAGGAGCTGAGCTCTGATGCCTGCCAGGAGACTGGCAGGGAAAATCCCAAATATGCGTCTTCGTCACACGGCACTTGGAGGCAGCACAGCCGATGCCCGGCACGGAGCCCAGAAAGCCAAGCGGCCCCCGGGGACGAGCGTGTCCAGAGGGCACTTAGCCATCATCAGCCCGGGCAGCCACGGTGCTCAGCTACCGCCCTGACATGGTGTGTCTGAAGACCCTCTGGAGAGAGGGAGGTCGGAGGAAGGCGAAGATGGCAGCCAGGCACCGCGGGCAGCTGTCCCAGGAACTGGCTGTCCCGGGAACCAGGTCACCCGCCGGCACGCACCCCAGTGACCCTGAGAGGCTGCACCGCACGGTGCCCCTGTCCCGGCTCAGGGGGGGCTGACAGGGACTGTCCTCGCCCTGGCAGGAGGGGACAGCCCCTGGCAGAGCCTGGACGGGTGACAGTGGCACCTCTACAGCCCCGGGCGCATGGGACAGGGTGGAAGGGGCAAGGGCACCCACCCACGCAGGACCTGCCGTGAATCACCCAGCACGGAAATCTCATTAGGGGCAAAATGCAGTTGTGCGTCCTGCACACACCCGGCAGCGAGGGGAAGTAGAGGCAGAGGTACAGGCAGAGGCTCCATCAGGCAGGGGCTGAGCAGAAAATCACCTGGAGCTGGTGTGTTTTATCTCGAGTCCCTGAGTCCCGCCGCAGTCACGGCAGGAGGATCACCAGGACCTGCCGGACCCTGCACGGTCGGTGTGCCGGCAGCCAGTCTGGTGCCACACTCCTCAGGCACCCAAGGGGTGGGTTTGGGGGTCCAACCTACACCCTACGGTGGGGCGGGGGGTGGCCCACGGTGGGGGATGCCTGCCTCGCACGTGTCGGCAGCAGTCGTAAGCCCTGGAAGCAGATGGCAGCTTCAGAGTCACTGAGTCCCTCCCAAAACAAGGGTGTCTGGGCCCCAGCGTCCCTGGGGAGGCAGGGCTGGGAGCGGGAAGCACAGGGGGCTCAGGGCTCCCCCAGCACACTGTTCCCCCCGCAGGGACCCCCAGCCCCTATCCCCCACGCTGCCATGAACAAGACAGCCCAGAGCAGGAAACCTGCCTGTCCTTTGGCATCACCACGGACAGACCGCTCGCCTGGCCCTCGTCCTGCCGGGAAGCCAAAGGAGGCTTCACCGCCGGCGGGAGGAAAGCCCCCGGGATGGAGCCGTCCCACGGCCCCGCTCACCGGCAGTGGAGAAGGAGCCACAGAGGCCAGAGCCGTGACCAGGCACACAAAGGAAGACAAAATCACGCCCAGAAGCAGCACAAAGAGCCTCTTCGGTCTTTGTCTCGGCACGGCAGAGAGCCGGGTGCTGCTGCCATAGCGCGCCTCATGCCAGTGACCTTTTGGGGTCCCCTCCTGGCACTGACAAAGCACCCAGCTCCGCAAGCCCAGAACTGCCAGAGCTTTTCGGGGAGGCAGCCGGGGTCTGGGAGAGGCCGGGAGCACCCATCTGGCACCCGTTGCCTCCTGCACCAGCCCTGCCTGGGGCAGGGGGTGCCGAGGGTTGAGCCGATCACTAGAGGGGGACTGCAGCTGAGTGCCGGAGCCCCCACCCCGCCGCAAGCCCCCTCAGCGGGTGCTCGCTAGCAACTCGCAGCAGAAAAACAGCAATAATGTTCCCCCAGTCCCCCACAGCCTCTGACTTGCTCAGCTGCTCACTGGGCATGGAGAGGGCAGCTCCCGGCAGCCCTTGCATCCCTGGCGGCAGGCAGAGGGACCCCCCCAGCAGGGTCGTGGGCAGAGGGACCCCCCGGCAGGGCTCCGGGGAGAAGGGCTTCGCCGGGAAGGAGCATCAAACTTGGAGACTGGCCCCGTATCAGGGCAAGGAGCCCGGGAGGGGGCAAGGGGCAGGCAGGCAGGAGGGGGATGCCAGGGACTTACCCTTGCTAGCCGTAGCCATGTGTCCCCGCAGCAGTGGCCCTTGCGCAAAACTTCAAAGGCACGGGCAGGAGGCCATCCTTCGGGGCCGCCGCTCCCGAGCGCCGGAGCTGGGGAAGGAACGGGCAGGGTTAGGCAGGGGCAGGCAGAGCCGGGGAGGGCAGCCGCTGCCTCCGGCCGGGTGCCAGAGCCAGCCGAGCACCGCGGACGCGACGGCAACGCACGGCTGGGACTCCGGCACTGCTCCGGCACAGACCTGCCGGGGAGGAGTCTGCCTGCAGCTCAGGGGCGTCAGGCAGCCCGGCTTCGGGCAGCAGCAGGCAGCGTGCCAGGGCCTGCACCCAGCCCTGCCCCAAGGCGTGACAGGCACAGGCAGGGCAGGACCAGCGGCACGACGGGCAGCTCCTCTGCCCCGCTCCACCATGAGTCTGCGGCGTGACCCGGCCAGCCCGGGCTCCTGCTCTGCCGGCTCTTGGGAATGACCCCCCCCCAGCACCCGCAGCCCCAGGGTGGGCACTGTCCCTGCATTAAGGCAGGAAGAGCCACCGGAGACAGGCTGGGGGTGACAGGGCGCACACCCCCCACCTCGCACCCAGGGCTTCGGGATCTGACACCCCAAAGACCCCTTTGATGGAAGCTCAGGCTCAAACCTCCTCCCTGGGGCTCACCCAGCCCCGTCGCCCCACGGGAGGCCATGAGAGCCCAAACACGGGCTGGTAACATCACCGGGCACCCGGTCCCACCACCAGTAACCTGGTCCCACCGCCGGGCACCCGAGGAATCTGGCAGTAGGAGGCAGGTGCCTGAAACGGCAGCCGTCAGCAGCCCGGCCTGCCGAGCACAGGGAAATTCATGGAAAAAGCATTAACAGCATCAGCTCTGGGGGAAAACAAGATAAAAAAAAAAAAAAAAAAGCAGAGCTGAAAGGGCAGAAAGCCCCTCCAGGAACCGGGGGGGTGGTGGACCCTCACCGTAGCCCCCACGCCCTGCAGTGCTGCTGCCCGAAGACAAGATGATCCAGCCTGGAAAAGAGCTGGGAGGGAAAAGCGCAGGATTTGGGGATGCCTAGAGAGATGCACTGGGGGACACCAAAATGTATCCATGGGCAACACAGGGTGGGAGGAGACCCCAGGACTGGACACGGTGGGGGGACACAGGGCAAGTGGACCCCAAGCAGGGGCAAAGCATGGGACTGGCGGTGGGGGGCTCAGCGACCAGGGCGGGCACCGTGCCTGCGCTCGCAGCAGGGGCAAACGCAGGGCCCACGGGCTCCCCGTGCCCTTGAGGGGGTCAAGGCTCGCCCCCCCCGGGGCTGCAGTCCCGGGGTTGTCGGCTCCCCACGGACCCTCTGACAGTCCCACACCGTCTCCCACCCCCCCAGCAGCCCGGGCAGTGGGTCCCCAGCGCTCAGCCCCTTCCCGGGGCTCCCCGGTCCCCCCAGGCCGGGGGTGAGCGGCAGTAAGGAGGCGGCGGCGCTGACGCACGCCTCCCCGCCCGAGCCACGCCGGGTGGCCCCAATCTGCCTCCGCCATCACCGGCGCGGCCCCGGTCCCCGTCACGCGTGGGTGTGGGTACCCCCCCCTCCCACTGTGTTTTCACCCGCCGCCGGCTCAACCCCGGTGCTGCAAAGGGGGAACCCGGGGATGCGCCCCCGGCCTCGGTGCTCCCCTCTGCTGCACAACGGGCCAGCGACCGGCCCGGGCGAGCATCCTACTCCAGCCCACCGGGACCGGGAAAGCGAGGACCCCACCGGAGCGGTCATGCCGAGAGGGGACAACACGGGGAGGGGAAAGCCCGAGGGTCCCTCCCCGGCCCCGCTGTCCCCGTCCCTTCCTCACTCACCCCCAGCCGGTGCGTCCCGGACGCTGCCGTACTCCCCGCTCCCCCCGTCCCCCAGCCCGGACACGCCCCCCCCCCCCCCTGGGCC
>JANXJC010000055.1:48005043-48023238 GCA_027564655.1 Leptodon cayanensis
GTTTGCAGCGATTCCTATATTTACACCTGGGGGAGGGGGGGGTATTTACATGACCCGGTGGGGCTATATACAGGGGAGGGGGAGACTGGGGAGGGTGGGAGCCACAGCATTGAAGCCTGCCCTGGCCAAAGGGTCAGTCCTGGCAGGAGCCCCCATTTCCCACTCCCCGGGGAGGGGGTGACATGGGCACAACTTCTGCCGGGGGCCAGGTACTGAAAAGAGACGGCAAAGTGCCCTGCGGGGCAGCCAGGCCCCGGGAGCGGCTCAGAGCCAGCTGAGCCGTGGGGGAGAGGGCAGGGGCGGCAGGACCCCAGAGGGTGGGGGGGATATGGGGCCTCCCCTGGGCTGGATCGGGGACGGTTCCCCCCCTCCAGCAGAGGCTGTGGGGGGAGGTGGGCTTTGCTGGTGCCGATGGAGGGGGGCAGGCGGTGCCATGGCCGCTAGCCCCCCCTTGCCCGAGCCCTGCTGAAGCAGAGGGGCTGCAGTGGTGGTGGGGAGCTGTGGTGATGGGGGGGTGCCGGTGCATCCCGGGGTGACCAAGCGCTGGGAAGCATGGTGGCCCCATCGGGGTTGGGGGCTCCGCCACTGCCCCCGGGCTCAGATGACTTTGGGGTCTTTCCTCTCACCCAGCAGCCAGTACGTCCGCATCTTCCCCTTGCCCTGGGGGGCAGAGGGGGGCAGTGAGACCCTCCCTGTCCCCAGCACTGCTCCTTGGGTGCCGTCCCCAGCACCAAGGGGGACAAGGGGTCCCAGCCCCGACCCACCCACCCATCGCATGCCCCTGCAGCAGAAAGAGCTGGCACCCCACTGGGGTCCCCACGCCCTCACCTTCATCTCCACGTCCCCGCGCAGCTCCAGCTCAAAGCAGCCAAACTCATCCAGGACTTCCTTGGTGGTGGACGAGACGTGGATCTTCAGGGCTGGTTGGCACAGAGAGGCAAAACGGACATGGCTGGGTCCGGGATGTGGCACGACCCGTGGCACTCGACCCCAGCTGCCGGCCCCATGGCTCACCCTGGCCGTTGGACTCCATGCGGGATGCGGTGTTCACCGTGTCCCCAAAGAGGCAGTACCGTGGCATCTTCAGACCCACCACTCCAGCGCACACAGGACCTGGGGGCACAGAGATGCCCAGGGCTGCTGCAGGACGGGCGGGCGGGCGGGCACGCACCCCCCAGCCACAGCACCTGGCCAGCGCGGGGGCTCACCAGTGTGTATGCCGATGCGCAGGCGGAGCTGGTCGTTGGGCCGGTGACGGATCCTGAAGGTTTTGACTGCCTCGAGCAGGGCCAGGGCCATGCGGACAATCTCGCGGGCGTGGAGCTTCCCGTTGCGCACCGGCAGCCCCGACACCACCATGTAGGCATCCCCGATGGTCTCCACCTGTGGGGTCAGGGAGAGCGGGTACACCCCGGGCTCCCTACTGCCCGCCTCACTTCAGGGGGCTGCACTTGCTCACCCTCCCCTCACCTTGTACACATCAAAGTTGTCGATGATGGCATCGAAGCAAGTGTAGAGATCGTTCAGCAGCGTCACGACCTGGATGGAGCAAGGGTGCGTGTGGGGCTGGGAGCAGACATGTCTCCCCAGCCCCACCAATGGCACTGCCAGGGTGTAAGCCCCTCCGCCAGCCCTGCAGGGGGGCTGTCGCCCAAGCCCTGCTCTCACCTGCATGGGGGTGCTCTCCGCCGAGAGGGCGGTGAAGCCCACGATGTCGCTGAAGTAGATGGTGACGCTGTCGAAAGCCTCGGCCCGCACCGTCTCCCCGCGCTTCAGCTGCTCCGCTACGGAGCTGGCGAGGACAGGGGGGGATGGTGGTGGGCTCCCACCCAAAACCCCCTGTTGCCCCTGCATCCCTTGCCCTACGCCAGCATGGAGAGCCGGCAAGGTACCCCATGCTTGCCTGGCAGTGGGTGCACACTGACCCTGTGCCAACCCCCAGACCCACACGCTCCCGTCTCTGCCCCCTCTCACTGAGGCAGAATCTGGTAGAGGAGGTTCTCCGCCTTGCGCTTCTCCTCCAGGTAGGCCTGCGTCCGCTCCTCCACCAGCTTCTCCAGGTTGTTGGCGTACTGCTCCATGCGTGACAGCAGGTTGTCCAGGATGCTGGTGCTGCCCTCCCTGCCGGGGTGCAGGCAGCTGTCCCCATGGAGACAGGTACCCCCCAACCGGTGTCCCCACTCCCACCCAGGGCCACCTTCCCCGCTCGCCAGCCACCCACTTGTTGAATCTACGGATGAAGATCTTGATCTGGCTGAAGTCGGGGCGCTCGGCTGGCTCCTGCGCCCAGCACCGCTCCATCAGCACTGCCAGCTCCTCACTGTGCACCCCGATGTCGATGGAGGGGCGGAAGAAGGGCTTCTGGCTGTTACGCACCTTCTGCACAATCTCTGCCAGGGGGTGACGGCTGGTGAGTACTGGACCTCCCCAGTGGGGATAGGACCACCCCACACTTGACCCTCACACTCACCTTTGGGGCTCAGGTCCATGCCCTCGATGTAGAAGGGGCCATTGCGCAGGGCGACCTCCTGCACGATGATGCCGAAGCTGTAGACATCGGCTTTCTGCATGCCCGGGGTGGGCAGGCGCCCCTTCTGCAGCAGCTCTGGGGCTGTCCACAGCTTCTCTGGTGGGACACGGCCATGGGGTGGTGAGGCAGGGCAACCCTGTCCCCCTGGTCCCCCGGTCCCCGGCAGTGGGCACTCACTGGCGTAGAGGGCATGCGTGTCCTCGCCATCACAGGGTGAGCGGAAGCTGGCCAGCCCGTAGTCTGTGATCTTCAGCACAAAGCGGCTGTCCACCACGCAGTTGGATGACTTGAGGCTGCCGTGGTGGCCGATGATGCTGTTGTGCAGAAAGGCCATTCCCTGGGACAGACGGACGCAGTGAAGCTGGCATCCCTCAGGCACCTCCCCCAGCCCTTCATGCCCCTCGCTTGGGTACCTTGACAATGTCGTTGATGAGGGAGTAGCGAAACATCCAGTCCAGGTTGATGCTCTCGTTCTCCAGGACATCCTGGGACAGCATATTGAGTGGACCCCACCAAGCACCCGGGGGATGGTGGCACCAGCACCAGCCTCACCAAGCACCCAGTTGCAGGAGGGCTCTGCAGCTCCCACCCCCTTCCCTCCCCTGGCCACTGACGCCTGTTTGGGCAGCTCTGGTGCCAGTCCTGGGGGACTTGGTGGCCACCAGCATCTACAGCCCTGTCCTCAACACCCAGCCCAGCCAGGTCACCAGGAGTGTATAAGTGTCAGCGCCCCCAAGTCCCCCTACCTGCAGGCTGCCCCGCGGGCAGTACTCAGTGACGATGCAAATGTTGGGGGGGTCAATGCACGCCCCGATGAAGCGGGTCAGGTGGTTGAACTGGATGTCCCGCATCTGGAGGTGGAAGCAGAGCTGAGATGGGCTTGAGGTCAGAGGGAACGGGCTGCTGCACCCACCAGCCCCCGCTCCCGCTGCTAGAACCAGCCTCTGCACCCCCAAGCAGGGTGCCCACCCCAGCCCAGACCCCAAACTTACGTGTTTCAGCTCAAAGAGCACCTGCCGCGTCAGCTCGATGCGCTTCTTGTTGATGTGCTTGATGGCCACCACGTTGCCCTGAGGTGCCAAGGAGGGGGAAGAGGTCACTGCCCGCTGGGCAGATTTGGGGAGGAGACAAGGTGCCAGCATCCCATAGGGTGGGGGTGCAGCCAAGGGGGAGCCCCCCAACAGGGCTGGGGGCTTTCGGGGGGGAGGGCTCAGCTCCCCACCTGCCACACTGACCTTGAAGTGGCCGGTGTTGGCGAAGATCTGGTACTTGCCGTGGGTGGTCATCAGGGAGCCATAGCTGGAGCCACGCTGCAGGGAAGGAGGGGGTTAGGGATGGGGACCCTGGGGCAGAGGGTGACAGGCACCGATGGAGCAGGGCAGGGACACCCAGGGGTGTGCAGGGAATGGTGCAGGACAAGCTCTGCAAGATCAGGACAAGTTCTGCACAGTCTGTAGGGAGGGTGAAGACTAGAAGATGAGGTATGGTGTGCTGCAGGGGATGTAGGGGATGAATCAAGAGTGTGTCTGCAGGGGTTGGAGGGTTTTGCAGGGGATGGATGAAGCATGGCTCTATAGAGGGTGGAGAACTGTGTAGGGGATGGAGGGCTGTGTAGGGGATCAACAAGGGAGGAGTGTCATGCAGGGAGGGAGGGCAGCACAGGGGCAGGGGCAGGGGCAGGAGGAGGGTGGTGCCCCAGGGCTGGCAGCTCTTACCAGGGACAGGGTGAGCCGGCTGCCCGCTGCCTTATGGTACCGCTCAGGGCTCCCAAACTGCAGCTCATCCCAACGGATCCTCCAGAGCATGCTGGCAAGCTCCTTCTCCAGCATCAGCTTCCTGGGGGGGACATGGAGGGTCAGGTCCCCATACGCCCCTGCCCTGCCTACCCCAATGCCACAGGCTGAGGGATGCCTGGCGCCCAGGCAGAGGCTCCCCCAGCCCCAACTGACCTGAAGATGAGGAAGCTGGAGATGCCAAACATGACGAAGGTGAGGCCGGTGCCCAAAGCCACGATGGCCAGCATGGAGAGGGGGGCTGCAGGCAGGAGGGGATGTCAGCGTGGCCCAGCTGGCCACAGGTGCCAGGCTGCCACGTACCCACAGGGAAGGGTGCTGGGGACCGAGGGACGTGGGGAGCCAGTACACCCACTTTTATCGCAGGAAGGGTCATCCACGTCGAAGACACAGGGTGGGTTGTCCAAGGGGGGGGCCCCCTTCACCCAGGGGATGGGTCGTCCCAGCCAGTGGATCTGCTTCTCCACGCCCGAGTAGTGTCCTACCACCTACAGCAGAGAGAGCTGAGGCCCCCCCAGCACCCCGTCCCCCAGTCCCGGGTACCAGCAGGATCCCGCTGCCAGCCCCCACCTCGTACTGCCCGCTCTCGGGGTCACCCATGGCCCATAGGTTGAAGTCGGTGTCCCGGTCATTGTTGCTGTCCATGCTCACCAGCCCTGTCACCCCTGTGGGAGAAGCAAGACCGAGGTGGGACAGGGACCAGGTTCCACTGCCCTTGTGGCACCCGCAGCCCAGCTGTCCCTGTCCCGCCATTACCCTGGAACTTGCGGTCCCGCATCTTCTCGATGATGTGGGTGGCGTTTTTCTTGGAGCCCCCCTCCTGCAGAGTCTCGTTCAGCACCATGGCGTACAGCAGCATCCCATCATAGAAACACCCCGCCACCAGGTTCATCTGCCAGGGGGAACCTTAGCACATCCGCGGCCACGCGTGCAGGAGCACCCCGGTCCCAGGACCCCCACACCGGAGCCGGGCACCCACCCACTGCCCCATAAGCCCACACCGGAGCCAACACACACCCTGTGAGGACAGCAGTGCCCGTGGCCGTTCCTACCAGGGATGGCCCCTCTGGCATTGCCTGTGGCCGTGTCTCACCCTCTGCATCCTGGTGAGGTGCCACAGCCCCACGTGGAGGGTCCCTACCGCCCCATCACACAGGGGGACTCACTCACCAGGGAGTAGTTGAGCTGCACCCCGAATTTCTGCTTAGCTCGCAGGATAAGCTGGGTTTGGAAGTGCTGGTACTCGGGGTTTTGGGGCTCGTAGTAGGTGATCACCAGCACCATCTGCAACAGAGCACAGCACCCCGGTTCACACACCAGGGCCAGGCTGGGGAGGTCTCTGTCCCCAGGCAGGCGGGCACAGCTCACCTGGAAAGCTTTGCGCAGCCCCGAGTCCTGCCCCGGGCTCTGCTGCCAGGGCTTGAAGGGGTCGCGGGAAGAGTCACCCCGCAGACTCTCCCCAAAAACATCCAGGTAGAAGAAGACATAGTCGCCATTGGTGAGGTTCTCCCGCTGCGCCAGCTGCATGATCTGCCGCAGCATCTCCGGCGGTCCACAGAGATACACCACTGCCAGCGAGACGTGGGGCGTCAGGGGGGCAATGCCACCCCAGCCCACCCCGGGACACCCCAGCCAGGAGTGGGATGAGATGCTTTCCCTTGGGACGATGGAGCAGAGCAACCCCGGGGGCACGCTTGGTGGCTGCGGGGAGGACAGAGCAGGCAGACGGGGCAGTGCTTGGCTCACCGCCTTCTGATGCCATGTGCCCCGTGGCCACAGACCCCGCTCAGCCCCACCGCTCTCACTGGCCCTGACCCACCCTTGCCCCACCAGCCACCTTGGGCTGAAGGGGGAAAGGAGAACAGGGGAACCCTTACTCCAAAATACGAGGCAGACACCCTATGCACAGACCCCATACACCCTGCTCCAGCACCCACACGCACCCTGCTCCAGCAAAAGCCACCCCTGGCATCAGGTGCCCAGCTGCTCCCCGGGGCGGGGGACCGGGGGGGCCGGGAGAGGCGTCGGAGCCGTGCGCCAGAGGCCCCTGGGGAACCCTGGCTGGGGAACGGGACAAACCCATGTTTGGGTTCGTGGCCGGCCGGCCGTGCGGCAGGAATGCGCAGGTTCCCGGATTCCAGCACCTTCGGCGGCCGCCGGCGCTAATTGGAAACAGAGCATCTCGCTGGTGCGACCCAGGCAGCAAGGGGGTGTCCGGGCCCCGGCCAGCCGCCCCGTGTCCCCCCACCCGCTGCTGGGGGCTCCGCCAGACCCGACGGGACGCCCACCCGGGCACTAAGCGGGGGGCGGTGTGGGGCTGGCACAGGGCACCATGGGCCGTGGGGACGGGCACCCGAGAGTGTCCGAAACCCCCCCAGGCAGGGGCCCTCCTTGCCCTTTCTGAGGATCCTGCCATTGCCTCCTCCCTCCCCCCGGAAAACCAGGGCCCCCGCTCCAGCCAGCCTGGCTGGGAACCCGGGATTGAGCAATGGAGGAGGAGGAGGCGGCGGGGGGTGCTGGAGGAATGTCACGCTCGGGCGCCGGCCGCAGCGCGCAGCCCTTCTGCATGGGGCCCGGGGGCCCTGGCTGGATTCGGAGTGCAGGGAGGGCTGGGGACAGCAAGGAAGCCCCTCGCCCTGGGATAAGGTCCCTGCTGCTGGAGGGTACCCGGCCATGCAGGCAGCAGGGCTGACAGGTTCACCCACGGGGGCAGCGAGGCAGCCCACGGGTGGGAGAAGAAACCCAGCATGGGCATGGGAAACCCACAGCGAGGTGGGGAGCTGCTCCTGGGCACGGGGGAGAGGGAGATCACAGCAGCTTGGGCTGTACGTGAGCAAAAGCCCGTTTCAGGGTCTGAAATGGTGTCCCTCTGAGTGCTGCAATACCTCAAATAAACACTCCTGACTTGCCCTACTTCTCTAGTCCCGCATCCAGAAATGTGCCGTCCCCGCATTTCTTGGCCAGGACAGGCAGCTCAGCATCTCCCCGGCACGCAGAGGCTAAGGATCCCCCCATGGGGACACAGCATGGGTCCCTCCCCATGCCATCGCAGGCACCAGAAAAAGGCAGCCCATAGCACCACACAGGCTGGAGAGCCACAACAGCTGGTGGCAGATGGTGGAACACCCCGGGCAGCCAGCCCCCACGGCAGCGTCGGCAAAAGCCCGCCTGGTCAAAGGCCACCGAGCAAGGGGATCGATGGCGCCTGGACGGCTCCGCAGGGACAGGTTGCAGGAGCCACACAGAAGGGAAGGGTCAACGCTCGGGGCTCTCCATGACACTGGCAGCTGCCTCCATCTGGCAGCCTTCTGCCTGGCCAGCAGCACCCCTGCCTGCTCACGCACACACCCCCCGGGGGACAGGGAATGGCCAAGGGCAGCCTCAGCGTCACTGAGGACAAGGGGAACAGGGTCCCAGGAGGCTGGGGTGCATGCAGCCCCCAGGCATTTATTTAGGGGGTGCCCATGACGCAAGAGGCGGAGTGCACGGCCCCAGGGGACAGGCAGGACCCTGAGCGTGCAGACGGGGTGGCAGGACACTGCCTGACCCCTGCGTGATGGAAGATAACCCTGAAGTGAGGGCGAATCCCGGTTTGGGGCAGCAAATCCCTGCAAATCCCAGTTTCGAGCAGTCCCACCAGCACAGGGCACTACACAGTGCAGAGACCCTCACCCTGGCCACGCGGCCGTCCCACACCCGGGAGGATTGTGGGGAGTGGGACCAAATGCACTCCCGTCCCAGCAGCAGCACCCAGCCATCTCCCCAGGCAGGGGACCTGGGCTTTGCAGGCAGATGCTCTGGTAATTCCCTCAACCACAGCTCTAATTATATCAGCGCTTTTGCAAGTGGCAGGAGAGACGTGGGCCCCTGCACGTCGCGCAGGCACCGGTGAGGGGGCAATGGGAAGTGTGAGGTGACCATACACGGGACGGGGTGATGCACCCACATCCTCCCCGTTCCCGCTCTTTAAACAAGCCGTGAATATCAGGGATTGGCAGCGTTGGGGGCACACGGTGGGGCAGGGAAGCGGCTTTCCCCAGGAAAGGTTTACCAAACTCCTGCCCACCACCTGGGAGAAGGAAGGTGACACGAAGAGGGATGACATGTGGTGTCATTGCAAGGCACGGACATGGATGTGGCTGCAACTAAAGCCCCTGCTTCCCTCTCCACGCCACGCCATGCAGGGGTGGGCACCCCGGGACAGCCTTGCAGGGTCCCCACTCCCTGCCCTACACCCCCGGGTTAGGAAAGCACCTAACATCAGCATCGCAGCCCTGAGCACCCATCCCTGTAGGGCCAAGCACTCAGTCCCACACCCAGCCCCCATCTCTGGGCTGTGGCCAGAGGGGCCCAGACTCCCCTGCATCCTGGCTCAGAGGGCCACCAGGTCTCTGCCCACGCCTGACCTCCTCCCCCAGCGGCCATGATCCCCTGCCCGCATCAGGAGGGATTGATTCCCATCGGGGTGATATACGGCACCAAGCCAAAAACATTTACAGGAACGCTGATTTTAGCCTTTTTCCCTGCACGGACCTTTGCCCCCACCCCACGTGAAGCTCCACACCCCACGGCTGGTGATGGCACACGCAGGGAGCTTTCATCCCAGCCCCTCGGCCAAGCAAACAAGAGGGGCAGCCACAAGCTGCTCAGCTCCCACAGGCCTCCATGGGATGCCCAGCCCCATGGACCCAGCCCCACCAGCCTCAGTCCCTAGGGAACTTGGTCCAGCACCCCAAAGCACCCCAGCCACACGCCCCCAGCCTGGTCCCACGCAGCCTTGGCCACATCTGCTGCTAGCCCATCTGGCTCCACTTGTCCCAGCTCGATGTCCTTCTTAATGACACAGCATCTCAGGATCCATTAAGAAGCATCGCGGAGCCGCTGGCTCCGGGATCGATACACCCCGCTCATCAATAATGAAAGAGCATCAGGCTGCCCTTGCTCTCCAGCTGCCTCTGTAAGCCCCTCCATTTCCTCCTGCTCCCGATATAGCCACTCTCCTGGGGTGCTCACAAGGCACCAAATTGATTTATCCCTCCATCAGCAGGGTGGGGCCATCCCCAGCCCTGTCCCCGGGGCACAGCGGGGACAGGCACAGCCTGGGGCACTCAGCTGCCAGTCTGGGGGGCTCTGCCACCTCGGCCTGTCGGCACCAGGCTGCTCTGGGCATGTAACCACAGCCAGCGCTGCCCTTCAGACGGCCACGTCCACACCATCACCTTCAGCCTCCAAGGAGGTGGCTGGTTCCCGCCTGCCCCCAGGGACACCCTGATCCTGCTAGCGCAGAGGTTAGGGTGGCCCCAGTGCCCCACACACCACGCATCCCACCAAGGTGAGGGTCTGCCCTGGCTCTCCCCCAGCACAGGGTGATCAGGCTGGGGGCAGGGAGGAGGAACCCCTGGCCCCCCACCCTGCCCGCTCGGCACGGTGTGCACCCTGAGCCCGCGATGCTGGAGCGGGGACGCAGGAGCCAGCCCCGGGCTTCCAGCCCCACATCTGGTTCACATCAGGATTCCTTGGGCGCTGAGTCAGCGCTGTGGGCCCCCCCGAGCCCCCCACCTGCAGGGGAAGGGGAGCAGCCGGGTCAGGCTGCGGGGCTGGCGCCTCCAAAGCCGCCTTTGTTCCCACATCCTTCCCGGCCGGCGGCACGAGCTGGGGGGTCGCGGTCCCCCCCGCCCCATCGCCGCCCTGCACAGCCCGACCGGCACCCGGGGATGCTCGGGGCTGCGGGTGCCCTGGGAGGTGACACGAGCTAGGGCGGTCTCAGCTGCCCCTGCCACATTGCTGCCCGGCACAGCCCCGGGGTCACCCCAGGCCCTGCGTGCCGTGGGGTGATGCCGCCCCCGTGTCCCGTCCCCCCCAGGACATCATCCTGAAGCGAGCGGCGGACATCGCCGAGGCTCTCTACAGCGTCCCCCGCAACCCCAGCCAGCTCTCCTCGCTGGCCGGCACCCACGGCCCCGCCGGCATGATGGGGGTGAACTCCTTCGGCAGCCAGCTGGCCGTCAACATCGGCGACTCACCACAGGGCACCGAGCAAGGTGGGTCGGGGGCCACGCCAGGCAGCAGGAGGGGGTCCCCGCCCACCCCATGCCACCCCCGGCTCCTCTTGCCCACAGGCTACTCCCGAAACACGGGCAGTGTCTCGCCGCGGGGCTACGTGCCCAGCTCCACGCCGCAGCAGAGCAGCTACAGCAGCACCGCCGGCATCAACGGCTATGGCGGCGGCACCATGGCCGGCCTGGGGGTGCCCGGCTCCCCCAGCTTCCTCAACGGCTCCACCGCCAACTCCCCCTACGCCAGTAAGTCGGTGCCCCGGGGTGCCTCCAAAGCCATGTGCCAGCCCCGGGGTGTCCCCAGCACTGTGCACCAGCCTTGGGCTGTCCCCAATGCTGTGCACCAGCCCCAGAGCATCCCCAACACCGTGCACCAGCCCCGGGGCATCCCCAACACCGTGCACCAGCCTTGGGCTGTCCCCAACACCGTGCACCAGCCCTGGAGCATCCCCAACACCGTGCACCAGCCTTGGGCTGTCCCCAACACCGTGCACCAGCCCCGGGGCATCCCCAACACCGTGCACCAGCCTTGGGCTGTCCCCAATGCCGTGCACCAGCCTTGGGCATCCCCAACACAGTGCACCAGCCCTGGGATGTCCCCAAAGCCGGCGGCAAGGGCAAGGGGGAGCGGGGACACAGCCAGCTGAGCCGAGGCAGCCTCAGCCCTAGCCCTGGCCCTTGCAAGCCGGGTCCCACGTGGCGTCACTGGGATGTGCTGGCATCCCGCGTGGGGAGCGATGCCCCGTCCCCAGCTCTGCCTGGCCTCAGTGGGTCTCTCCCTGCAGTCATGCCCTCCAGCCCCCCGCTCGGCGCCTCCTCCATCACCCTCCCGTCGGGCACCAACGCCTCCACCCCCACCGGGGTCTTCTCCTTCTCCCCCGTCAACATGATCTCGGCGGTGAAGCAGAAAAGCGCCTTCGCCCCCGTGGTGCGGCCGCAGACCTCCCCGCCGCCCGCCTGTGCCAGCACCAGCGGCAGCAGCCTGCAAGGTGAGCCCAGCGCGGGCAGGGCTGCCCTCGCTGCCCGGGGGCTCCAAGCCCACCCCAGCCCGCCCCCGGATCCCCTGTGCCCCATGGAGGGGGCCGGGGGTCCCGGTGGCACCGTGCCCAAGCAGGGTGCTTGCCTGCAGCCCTGCAGATCCCTCTCCTGCCTGCACCCGTGCCTGCACCCCTGCCTGACTCCCTGCAGCCCCGGGCATGGCTGAGGCTGCACCGCAGGGATGGGTGCACCGTGCCACCCTCGTCCCTGTCCCCTCTGCCCATGCCCACCGCTCACCCCCCCGCCTCCGCTCACCCTCTCTCTCTGCCTCCCTCCCACTCTCCCGCTGCCCAGACCCGGCTTTCGAGGACTCGGACAAGTTCCACACGCCTGCGCGGCCGCTCCAGGGACTGGCCTATTCCTAAGCACAGTAGGTCTTGGGATGCACCGGCCCCGGAACCCCTCATCCCGCTGGGACGGGCAAGGGGAGTGGGGCCAAGAAGGCCAGGGTTTCCCCCCCCCCCGGCATGCCCACCCCTCACCTTCCCTTGCAGCCGTGCCCGGCCGCCTTGTGCCGCCCACGTGAGCCGGGACGGTGCCGGAGCCGCGACACGGAGCAGGACTGAGTGTGGCCTCACAGCCCGGTGGCACCGGCCCCTCCAACCCGCTCCCGGGGGCTCCCGTGGGGATCGGGGCGCACGGGGCTGTGGGACCCACCACCCCACTGCCCTGCAGCCTCCCCAGCCCAGCCCCACGGAGCTCGGCCCCCTCGCAGGGGGGTGACCCCGGCCAGGACCAGCATCGGCGTGGCACGGCGTGGCTTGGCTTGGCTTGGCACGGTTCGGCTGGGCGGGCAGCCCCTCCTGGGGCCAGAGCCTTGGGGGGAGCCCCGGGAATGACCCAAACGCTCTGGGTTTAGCCTCAGAAAGACACTGAGAGACCCGTGGGAGTGTGGGGCAGCGGCAGCCATGGGCAGGATGCTCCGAGGGATGGAGGGATGGATGGTCCGGGGCAGGATGGGGCGATGTGCCAGGGCAGGATGGATGCTCGGGGGTGGGATGGATGCTCCGGTGGGACCCAGCTCCCCCCCCCTACACTTCCCGGCTGTCTCACCGCCGTGGCCAGCATGCTGTCTCTCCCCAGATGTGCAGCTCCACATCTGGAGCCGCCCACCCGCAGCTCCCCGGCGGCCGAGGCCGGATCTCTGCCTGCGCCCCGCGCCCCCGCGCAGGATCGGGGCCTCGGCACCGCCCGGGTGGGGGGTCTGGGCTGCCTTGGCCCACCGAGCCAAGCCCCCGGCATGGGGATGGCACAGCTCCCGGCCCCATCAGCTGCCAGGGCTGGCTGCCCCAGGACACAGCCGCAGCTCTTTTCTCATTATTATCACTACTATTATTAATATTAACATTATTATTATTTTTAGCAGCAGGCAAGTCAGCGGGTAGGGGCTCTGGCAGGGCAGGCAGGAGACCCCTGGTCCTGGCACTGCCTGCTCCTGCTGGGGTCTTCCCTGTCCTCCCAGCCGGCAGAGAGCAGCCAGGAATTTTGTAAATAAAAAAAAAGGGAAAAAAAAACCTCCAACCCCACTCCCCCCGGTCTGCATCCCCCCCGTGGGGGTGGCCCCTGTCCCCCCCTGCCCGTGTCTTGTGCCGCTGTGTGCCACAGTGATGGTGACGCTGCCGTGCCCTGCTCAGTGTCAGCACGTGTGTCCCCCCCCGTGCTGCCCCCATTGCCCCTCGCCGGGTGCTGGGTCCTCACCCGATAGCCCCAGCCCCTGCCCGGGGTGACCACGGGGGTCCCAGGGCCAGGGGCACCCCCCCGCCTGCCCTTGGGGACAGGGTGCCCCTGCCGTGGTCCCGATCCCCCCACGGCAGTGGTGCAGGAGAGCGGTGCCGGGGTCCCCCGCAGCAAGGGAGGGGGCTTTCTGACATGGAAATAAAAGGCCTTGCAGAAGGGCACCGGCTCTGGGGGGTCTGTGAGTGGGGAGGGGGCCATGTGTGGGGACCCCCCCGGGGACAGTGACACCGGCCCCGCAGCAGCAGGAGTGCATGGGGGTCCCGGGTACAGCCCCAGGGAGAGGGGTTGGGGGGGCCTTCACCCACACACACCCCCCCAGCACCCAGCTGCCCTGTACTGGCAGCACCCACCCTGCGCCCCACAGTCCCCCGGGGTCCTGCACCCACACCCCGGGGCGGCTCAGGGCCTCAGCGGTGGTCCCAGCCCACCCCCCCCCACACAGCTGGAAGCGCTCAGCCCCGGCTTGCCCCCCCCAGCTTGTTCCCATTGCCGGAGTCCCGGAAAGGCGGGCGCAGTGCTCCCTCCCACGCCGGACCCACAGGACTCCCCGGGAAGCTGCCCTTGCCCCCACACCCCGTGGGGTCAGACCCCCGGGGGACGTGGGGTCATGTCCCCCCCCCAGCCCCTCAGCAGCCCCTGAACTGGGCAGGACTGGGGGGTCTCCATGCCCCCTGCTGCTACCACCCAGGCCTGCCTGCGTGGGCAGTGCGCGTGCGAGGACCCCCTCAAAGGCAGCTGAGGCCTTGCAGCTCATTGCATGCCAGGGTGGCGAACAGACGCCCACCAGTACTGCTGCAGGGCGGAATGGGGAGTCCGGACCCCCCCCACAGCCAGGGCCAGCCTACCCCAGCTGAAACTGCGGTCCCAATGGATCCCAACCCCCCCACCCCAGCCTGCTCCGAAGCCTACAGGTGGGGACCCCCCCCAGAGGTGTTGTCCCCACAGGAGGGGGCACCAGTCAGCGCCTGCAGCAGCACTGCCCAAGGCCCTGAAACCAGGGTGGGCCGGGGGCACAGCCCCCCCTCCAAGAGCATTGCCAGGCACACTGGCAGGGATGGCCTGGGGGGGCTCTAGGGAGGCAGGGGCACCTAAAACGGGGGCCCAGCCCCTAGCCAGGCACCCCGGGCAGAGCAGGGTGGGCAGGGGGCTGTGCTCCTCCCGGGACCCAGCATGGGGAGGTGGGGGGGAACCCCAAAATCGCAGCCCCTGCTGCCTGCAGAGCCCCAGAGGAAGGAGCGTCACCCCCGACTGTGGGGTCCCTGGCCAGCGCGGCTGCTCCGGCCCTGCCAAGAGGGTTTCGCCAACACGGCAGCATCTGGCAGCAGGGGATGGCAGGGCTCTGCTGCGATGGCTGAGCCTGGCGGCACGCCCTGGGCACGAGCAAGGGGGGGCACGGAGCTGCCTTGGGGGGTCCCACGCTTGGATGTGACCATACACGTGGTAGGGACATGCACACGTGGCGGGGACATGCACATGGCACACGCCATGGGGACATGCACATGCAGCGGGGATGAGAACACGAGGTGGGGACGCACGCATGCTGCACGTGGTGGGGACACGCGCACCCACCCAGCCCTGCCCACCCGTGCGTTGGCACCCATTTTCCTTAGGGAGCCACTGCCTGGCTCCTGGGAAGGTCCCTGCTCTGTCACCGCTGGTGTCCCGGTGGCTGCGGACCCCACTCCCCAGCCTGGCCCAAACCCTGCTCCCAGGCTGCCCCTTGACACCCCGAGCCATCGAGGCAGACCCACCTTGCCCAGCCCCCCCCCGGGCTCCCCTCCCTCCTGGCTGGGGTCCCCTGGTGAGGAGCAGACCACCAGTGCATGCGTGAGCACTCATCACAGCTGGGGGGGTGCAGCCAAGGGTCTCCTGCCAGCAGAGACCCCAGGGGAGGGAGGTGACCCCATGGGGCAGCCCCAGGGCCAGCCAGGGAGCTGGGGCCACCCAGCACCCCCAGGCTCTGGGCTTTGGCTCCTGGCACAAGTTTTGGCCTTTCCCTGCTGCCATGTCTCCCGGTGCCGCCGGCAGCTTGCCCGGCACACGACGGTGCCGGAGGAGCCGGGGCACTGGGGGACAGCATGCATGGCCCCACTAACAGCCCCCTCCCATCCCACCAATGCTGAGAACATCTGCCTTAACACCCATAAATATTTATCGTCCCTGATGCAGGCAGCGGCTCCCGGGGTGCACCCGCCAGCCCACCCAGCTCCCCCCAGTTCCCTTGGCTGGGGGGGGTTCCTCCTGCAGGGACGGGGCATCCCACGCAAGAATGCAGGACTCAGACGCACAACCAGGAGGGCGAGCACCACAGCCCCCCGGAGCCCCCAGCCCCACGCAAGGGTCTCCCCCAGCCCCTGGGGGACACGGGGAGCCGCCCCCATGGGGGAGCAGCTGGGGTGGGGGCTCCCACCAGCCGTGGTCATCCCAAGGACCTTCCCTGGCCCCTCCTCACATCCCACCCCTTTGCAGGGAGGTCTCTGCCTGCAGGTCTGGGACAAGGCAGGGCAGGGAGGGGACCCCCACCTGGGGACCCCGGCGACACCCCCCCCATCCTGCCCTGCCAGCATCCCCCGCAGCACACAGCCCCTCCAGCTGTGGGTGCTGGCTCCCCCCCCCGCCCCCCCCCCCGCAGCAGCGCAGCCGCGATGTTTAGATTAGAGGATAATGTGCTGGAAATAATTGCCTTAATCAAGAAAGGTTAATGAGGCTGCCTGTGCGTACAACGGTGGCGGGCGCCAGCGCAGCCCGGGGTGAGCGGGAGCGTTCGGCGAGCAGCAGCCGTGGCACAGCCGGCACCGGGCCCGGTGCCGAGGGCAAACCGGCAGCCCCTGCCCGCGGTGGGCACCCGCTGCCGGCTGCTGCCTGCTAGGGCCCTCCTGCAGCCGGTGGGTTGCTGGAGGGTGGTGGCACGAAGAAGCGTGGCATGCTCTGGGCAACCGACACGCGTTTGGGGTCACCTCGTCCCCGTGACCCCCTTGGGGACATGCCGCATCACCACGGGACGTGGGCTGCCACCAAGGCCAGGCTGGGTCTGGTGGCCGCAGGATGCTGCTGTGTGCTGGGGGTCTGCCCCGGAGCCCCCCTGCCCACGTGGGGATCCCCACCCTGCAGCCAAGGCATCCCCCTGGGGTGGCCGTGACCTGCTGGGTGCTGCGGCTGTCCCCGGAGGGAATGGGGGCTGCGGGTGCAGCCACCCCCCGGCCCCTGGCCCAGCGCCGCGGTGCAGCTGGTGCCGCAATTGGCACTTCATGGCGAGCAAGCGCTCGATGGCTCTTCAGGCTGCACTCGAGGGAGCTGCGGCACAGGGCGAGAGCTGGAGCGGGGTGGGGACATGTCCCCCACGGCCCCTTGCTGCGGGGTACCGGGGACCCCTCATGCCACCCCCCCAGGACCTGCCGCTTCTGCCAGCAAGGGGCTCAGCTGAGCAGGACAGGGGCACCCAGCTGCTATGGGGGTCTGCGCCCCCCAGGATCACCCAGGCCTTTCCCCAAATCCTCAGGGACCTTGTGCCACAAGGGGCTTTGCCCGGGCTTCTCCCAGGCTGCGGGAGCTGGGGGACACTGGGGCCAGGCTCTGGGAGGGGGCTGGAGCCAGGGGTCCGGGCAGGGACCCTGCTGTGCCCCAGCTGCTGCTGCCACCCGCTCCGCTGCGCGGGGCCCCGCAAGCCTGCGATGGTGCCCCGCACGCTTGCAATGCTGCTCTGCACGCTTGCACGCTGCAACGGGGCCACCCGTGCTCGCATGCTGTTCTGCATGCTCACACGCTGCAACGGTGCCCTGCACGCTTGCCATGGCTCCCTGCATGTTTGCACACTGCAGCGGGGCCCTGCACGCTCGCAGTGGTGTCCTGCACACTTACATGCTGCTGCAGCAGCAGCACCCTGCGCTGGCAACAGTGCCCCGCGTGCTCACACGCTGCAGCGGTGCATCAGATGCTCTCAACGGTGCCTTGCACGCTCACGTGCTGCAACTGTGCCCCTCGCCCACGCACCGCAGCTGGTGCTCGCAATGGTGCTGCGCACGCTCGCACACTGCAGCAGCGCCCTGCGCACTTCGCGTGCTGCAACGGCGCCCTGAGTGTTCACACACGCACGGTGGTGCCCTGCTTGCACACCCCACTCATGCTCACCACGACGCTCTGCACACCCCCCCTGCTCACAGGCTCACATTTGTGCCCGCCACACGCCCCACTCACATGCTTGCGACAGTGCCCTCCACACGCATGCTGCCCCGCACACAGCCCCTGCTTGTGCAAGCACACAAGCTGGCACTGATGCCCTGCATTCGCACCCTACCTGCATGAGCAACGTGCTCACATCGGTGCCCCATAAGCACACCCTACTCACATAAGTGCTGTGCTTGCACCCACGCCCTGCACACACATCCCATTGCACGAGCACCATGCTCGCAACAGGAGCCCGCGCATGCATCCCACCTGCACGAGCACTGCGCTCACATCGGTGCCCCACGCAGCACCCTGCTCACGAGTCGTGCGCTCACGCTGGCACGCGCGTCCCGCTCGCACAAGCACCGTGCTCACACTGGCACCCTGCACACATCCCGGTTGCACGAGTGCCGTGTTCTCATCTGTGCCCCACACGCAATTCCCACTTGCACAAGCGACCTGCTCACCACACGCCCCTGCCAGTGCCTGGCCATCACCCTGGCCTCTGGCCTCTGCTCTGTCTCTGCAGACTGCCTGGTCCCCAGGACCGCTGAGACAGGGTGCTCAGCCACGCGTCGTGGGGAGGGCACCCCATTGCCGTGTGTGCGTGTGCGTGCATGTGTGCGCGCGTGTGTGTGCGTGTGCATGTGCGTGCATGTACATGCCTCCGTGCCCAGCACACGCACCCCGCTCCTTGCAGCGGGCTAAGGAGGGACAGACCGGAGCGGGACGGGGGGGGTGCCGTCGGTGCCCAGTGCCCGCTGAGCCCCCCACGGCTGCAGCGGGACCCACCGCTGCGGGGAGGAGCTGGAAACCCCACGGGGACACTTCCCCGTCCCCATCCCCCACCCCCGCCCCGCCCCCCCCGGGCCCCCGC
>JANXJC010000055.1:48048726-48062654 GCA_027564655.1 Leptodon cayanensis
GATCTTTTTTGGTTCAAGGGTTACTGACTTCGCTGCTACATTTCAGTGGAGCTCCCACTGAATTCTACAGTCATAGACCATCTTTCTGCGGCAGCGGCGGAAGCCGCCGGCACAGGCCAGCGCCAGGGCTGCAGGAAGCAAGGGGGGGGTTGCTGGACCCCCAGGGTCTGGCGAGGGACCCCCCCCATTTGCCTGGGGGACCTGCACAGCTGTGGTCCCCGGTTTAAGGAGCGGCAGAGCCGGTAGCAGCAGCCGGTGGGGGACTGGGAGTCTGACAAGCGGGGGGTGTGGGCTGCCGGGACCTTGAGGCGGGGGGGCTGAGGTCATGCTCCCCCTTAGCTCCCAGTAACGAGGCCAGTGTAGACCCCCACGGGGTTTTCAGCAGCTTGGGGCCCCCAACCCCTTCCCTGGGGCAGGGGGAGCTCTCCCTGCTGCGGATCCCCATGCCCAGGGTGGCTCAGCCCCCCCACCCTGAGCAGGGCCACAAGCTCACGGCATATCCCGAGCGGCCCCTGGGGGTTTCTGTGCCTGTCACCGCCCCCCCCCCCAGTCCCTTTGCCCTCCTCCCGCCACAGCACCATGGGGCAAAGGACGGGCATGCAGGCAGCTGCCTGCCTCTGCCCAGGTTTCATCCTGCTGCAGCTCTTGGGCAGCCGGCACCGCTGCCGGTGAGTGCCGGGGTCCCGGGGCTGCTCGGGAAACAGGAGGGGCAGGCACCCTCAGATCCTCCTGGTCTTCCATTCGTCATCCCCCCCCAGGCCCTGCTGCCCCCTCCTGCGTGTCCCAGCCTGAACCCGCTCCCTGCAGCCTGGAGTGGGTGGGATGAATCTCTGAGGCCCCATCAAGGGGGACATAGGACCCCCCAGCCCACTTCACCCCTGTCTTCATAGACACCCCCTGTGCAGCACCAGCCCCCGGCATGGCCTCGGGAAACAGGGAAATCTGGGATGAGACGGGTGATGCTTGGAGGGGGTTCGTGGGATCCCCAAGGGGAAAGAGGGGTGTGGGAGGAGGAGTGGGGCAGGGACCCCACAAGGGGCCAGGGTGCCCAGATGCCCACCCCAGGCAAGGCTGGTGATGGTGATTTTTAGTGAGAAGAGGGTAATTATGCCAGCGGGGCGATGCAGAGTGCAGGCTGGCGCCCCGCTGACGGGAGCTAACACGGCTGCACAGTGCTCGGGCAGCGATTCCTGCCCATTCGCCGGCTGTGCCGTCCTGGCGATGGGGTCTGGGGATACTCTGGGGGTCCCCATCTGAGGCGGGCACGGCTCTGACAACCCTGTGCCGTGCCACAGGTGCTGGCAGCCCATGGCGTCCTACCGCATCCGACAGTACCGGGACCAGGACTACGACGCCGTGCGGACCCTCTTCGCCCGCGGCATCTTGGAGCACGCGCCGGCTGGCTACCGCCACTTTCTGCGCTCGGCGTGGGCGCAGCTGGGGCTGCTGGTCTTCTTCGTGGCGGTGCGGGTAGCTGCCGGCTACTGGGTGCTGGGGCTGGGGGCCGTGGCGCTGGTGCTGGCAGCCACCTGGCTCCTGGTCCGCTCCTTCAGCACCTCTTACGTGCACCAGGCGCTGAGCACCGACCTCTGCGACATCACCGCCAGCTACCTGCGGGCACCCGACTCCTGCTTCTGGGTGGCGGAGGCCGGGGGGTCCGTGGTGGGCATGGTGGCTGTGGCCCCGCCGCAGGATCCGGCCGAGAGAGGGGTGGCCCTGGAGCTGAAGCGAATGTCGGTCAGCAAGGACTACCGGGGTCGGGGCGTCTCCAAAGCGCTCTGCGGGGAGGTGCTGCGCTTTGCCCGGGCACGGGGGTACGGGGCGGTGGTTCTCTCCACCTCCATGGTGCAGGTGGCGGCCCAGCGGCTCTATGAGGGCCAGGGCTTCAAGAAGGTGGGCGCCTCCAGCCCCTCGCCGCTCGGCAGCCTGCTCTGCTTCCAGATCTTCCACTACCGCTGCGACCTGCCCGGCCGCACCGCAGCCCCGCCACGCTAGGCACTGCCGCGGCACCCCGACCCCAGCATGTGAGCTACCGCCACGGCACACCCGACCCCAGCCCCGGCACGTGAGGCACCGCCGCGGCACGCCTGACCCCAGCACGCTCGCCACGGCCGCGGCACCTGCATCGGGTGGGCAGCGGGAGATGGAGGCTGTGCCTGGCCAGGCTGCCGGAGCCTTTCCTAGTTTTCTAGCAGTGAGAAATAAAGAGAGACCCGTGGGAAAGCCGTGTGGGGTGTGTATGTGGGTACGCGTGTTGCGTGCACGCGTGTGCAAGTCTGCGTGTTGCCTGTGTGCACGCGCATGTGGCCGCCGGCGGGGCTGTGCGCATGTGGCCATGCATGCAAGTTTGCATACGTGCATGTGTCTGCATGCCTGCACGCCCGTGTGCGTGCGTGCACGTGTGTCCCTGTGCCTCCGTGCGTGCCTGCACACGACTGCCGGCCCCCCCTCCCCAAGGCCTCCCCGTCCCCTCGCCTGGCCACGGGGCTGTGAATAACCCGGGCAGGGATTCGGGGGCAATGCCCGCCGGATCGGCAGTGCCCGCTTTGCTGGGGGGGAGGGCCCGGGGCCATCCCAGTGCTGTCCCAGAGGCATCCTGGGGGACACCTCTGTTGTCCCATGAGCAGGTTCGGTATCTGGCGTGCAATAAGCCAATCTTACACAGAGCCGAGATATTTCTTTTATTTCATGTTTGCACAGAGGTGGGTGCCAGGTGGTGACTCCACAGACCTAGCACAGCACACCGAAGAACCGCAACGTCTTTATCCTGTTACTCCACTAGTAAACACCTGCCTAAATTCATGCTCCTTGGTTAGTAATCACCATCCCCTCTGTTATTGTTTAGTTACATTTAAATTAGTCTCGTCTGCTGTGTAAATTGGCACGCAGGCTCCTTGGCGGGGGAGCAGGGGGCAAGTCTTGGTCTGGATTTGAGTTGGTGGTTGCCATCTCCCCTGCCGCCTTTACCTCCCCCCCCCCCCAGTTCACGTTTCTTGGGCAATCGCCCGGCTTTCGGTGCTTTTTGGGGCAGGATGTCCCCTTTTTATCAGTCTTTAGCTCCTTCTCCAAGGGTATAGTCCTTAGCAAGGCATGCCTCGTTTGTACAAAGTAACCCGGCCTACGCGATGAAGCTACTGTTTAATGTGACACCCTAAATCGAGCCGTGTCACTACGACCGAGGCGTTAACCAACACACGGCTTTAATTAAATATAATAGGGGACATCTTGGGGGGCAGGGGACACCATGGGGGACAGGGACATCCCGGGCATCCAGGGCAGGAGGGCCCCCGGGGTGCTGGCGGGGGGGGTGGTGGGTGTTATCCAGGGCTGGCGGCAGGGGACACCCCGGGGACAGGGGGACCTTGGGGCCCAGAAGCAGGCGAGCGGACGTGCCCCCACTCAAGATGATGGCGGCGGCGCCGACCCGCCGTGCCCTCACTCAAGATGGCGGCGGTTCCTTGGCGGTTCCTTTCCCGCTCCTCCGCCCCTCCCCGTGCCCTCACTCAAGATGGCGGCGGCCGCGCCGGCGTCGCGGCAGGGCGGGGCGGGCGGGCGGAAGTGCGGGTAGAGGTCGCGTCGCCGGTAGCGACCGTCCCGTCCCGGCACCATGGACTGTTACACGGCCAACTGGAACCCGCTGGGCGAGGAGGCCTTCTACCGGTGGGGGGGGCGGCCTGGGCCCGGTACTGGCGAGAGGCGGCCCCTCCCCGTCCCTGGGGCCGGCCGGGGGGTCCCGGGGCCGGCCGTGGGGCTGCTGCGGGGGGGTCTCAGGGCTGGTCATGGGGCCCGGGGTTGGCCGGGGTGGTCCCGGGGCGGTCCGGGGGCGGCCATGGGTCTTGGGGCTGGCTGGGGTGTCCTGGGGTGGCCATGGGTCTTGGGGCTGGCTGGGGGGGTCCTGGGGCCGGCTGGGGGGTGGGCACTGTCCCTAGTCTCCCATCCCTTGGTCTACCGCCTGTCCGTCCATCCGTCCGTCTGTCGCCTGCAGGAAGTTCGAGCTGTACACCATGGAGTGGAGCCTGAAGGAGGACCTGCGGGACTGCCTGGTGGCGGCCGCCCCGTATGGGGGGCCCATAGGTAAAGTCTGGGACCCCCAGGACCCCACGCTGGAGCAGGAGCCCCCCAGGCACACAGGACAGGGCCTGTCCTGCACCCCCGGCAGTGACGGCAGAGGGGCCGCAGCTCAGACAGACTGAGCTGTCCCATCCCTCCCACAGCTCTGCTGAAGAACAACGCTCGGAAGGAGAAATCCCCTGGTGTCCGGCCGCTGCTGGAGATCTACTCGGCCTCGGGGCTTCTCCTGGCCAGCATCCCGGTGAGCTGGCCCGGGGTTGGCCGCCCCCTCCTTTAAACTGCGCTCCGGGTGCTCCTTGGAGGTCTGTGATGTGCCAGGGAGCTTAGGACAGTCCTAGCTGCCCCTCGGAGAACGCCAGAGGCTGTCGCTCTCTGCCCCTCGCAGGGATAAGCCCACGGGCAGGAGGACTGTGGAAGGGCTCACCAGTGGCACCAAAGGCTGGGTTACCAGCTGGGTGTTGCAGGTGAATCACTGGGCTGCGAGACCGGCAGTCACCTCTGCCTGTGCCACTCGCTTGTGTGCCCTTGGGCAGCTCCTCTGGTCTCTCCGTGGGGAAGCTGGATGCGACCGCGTGCCCTCAGCACTTTAAGCTCTCTGGGAAAATGGCTCTGTGCAGCTCCCACAGCCCCCTGAAAGCTTTGGAGAAGCTGCTCAGAAGTGGTGGTGTGTGTAGGGGGTGGAGCAGAGGAGCTGTAGGCAGAAGGAGGCTGCCCAGCCCTGGCAGAAGAGGACAGGGTGGGACAGGAGCCGCAGGGTTGGTGGGATAGGAGCATCCTCCCTTCCCCACTGTTTGGGGCTGGGGTGGATGCAGGGCAGTGAGGACGTGGAGGGACGGGGAAAGCTGCCACGACCACAGGGCCCTGCAGAACCAGGGGCGTCAGACCTCCGGATGCCCAACCCTGGCCATTGGCTTCACATATGTCTCCTGGAGGGACATCTCTGGGGCTGGTCTGGTCAGGAAGCGAGCAGCCCCGTGGTACGCTCACATGTCTCCTGCCCACAGTGGAAGAGCGGCCAGCTGGTGCAACTGGGCTGGACGGCCAGTGAGGACCTGCTGTGCATCCAGGAGGACGGCACCATTCTCGTCTACAACCTCTTCTGCGAGTTCAAGCGCCACTTCAGCATGGGCAACGTGAGTGGGACAGTATGGGGAGCTCAAGAGATGCCCGAGGTTGGGTTTGTGCAATGAAGAATTGAAATGCTGCGAGGCTTCCCTGAGTGCTCCCCCAGCCCCATGAGGCACAGCGTGGCTCCTGGGGCCAGAATGATCCCCTCTTCACTGCAGGAGCAAGGCCTATCTATCTGAGCTGGAACATGTACCAGCAGTGTGGCACAGGGCTGGGCTCACTCCTCCCCAGGGTGGTTTTGTTCCCAGAGCAGCGGCAGTGTGGTGCTCAGCCCCGGCTGCCCTGGCCCGGGCCCAGCTCTCTCTTTGGTGCAGGAGGTGCTGCAGAACCACGTGCTGGAGGCGAAGGTCTTCCACACGGAGTATGGCACTGGCGTGGCCATCCTCACCGGTGCGCACCGTTTCTCCCTGACCACCAACATTGACGACCTGAAGCTGCGCAGGATGCCCGAGGTTCCTGGTGCGTCCCCTCCCTGCTGCCCCTGGCTCTGGCCAGGTGCGGGGGCCTGACGCTGGTTCCCGGCAGGTCTGCAGAAGCCGCCCTCCTGCTGGGCTGTGCTGTCCCAGGACAGAGTCACCATCATCCTGCTGGCAGTTGGACAGGACGTCTACCTCCTGGACAACACCTCCTGCTCTGTGGTGGTGAGTGAGCTGCGGCGGGTGTCTGTGGGCAGCAGGGTGGTCTGCAGCCCCCTGCACTCACTGGCAAGTCCTTCCCCTGTCCCCTGCCATCCCATGGGATGCTCTCCAGCCCCCTGCACTTGCTGGCAGGTCCTTCCTCCTGCTGTCCCACGGGCAGGCGTGTACAGCAGGGACATCTGGCCACATCCTGGCCAGGGGCAAAGAGGGTGAGGGTTGAGCGGGTGCAGGGTCGGAAGGGACATCCCCGCTCTGACCAGTCCTCAGCACCTTATGCAGCATCAGTGCTGGTGTGCGGCACGTCCCGTGTCCCCAGGTGTGACCCTCATCCTTTCCCTGTCCCAGACCCCTCCTGGCATGAGCCCTTCCGCCGGTGCCTATCTGCAGATGGCCGTGTCCTTCAACTACCGCTGCCTGGCACTCTTCACCGATACCGGCTACATCTGGATGGGATTGGCCACGCTGAAGGTGAGCGTCTTCCTTCCCTCCTCGCGGGGGGGCATTAGGGTATCAGCCCACCCCTCCTCTCCCAGTCTGGCAGACAGATCCAGCAGTGTGGGGTGTCCAAGCAGGCTTCCTCGGGGTCCCCATGGAGTTGGGGTTGCAGGTCGGGCTCACTGCTGTCTGCAGGCGTCTGCACTCCTGCCCTCGGGAGATCCACCCTCTTTTGTTCTTCACCTGATTTTATCCCTTACTCCCCACTTTTTCTATTTCTGGACCCATCTTTCTGCTGGCCTTGCTCCTCCCTTTCTCTGTCCAAACTCCCCGCAGATCAACAGCCCACCACTAAGTGCTTTTGACCCTGCTGGTCACAGTTCTGTTACATCCATACCCAAACTTGCTGGTCCTAGTACCATTTCCTGGGCAGTCTCATCACCACTGCAGGTGTGGTCACTTTGGTGTAGGGCCCTTGCTTGAGAGTCACGATTCCGCCTTGCAAATTCCCCCACGCTGTGGGGCTCGTGCTGGTGAGGTGCTGTTTGCCTTCCATGCCCTCTGAGACCAATCCTTCTCCTTTCGCCATTGTTTGCTTACCAGGTCTCAGTCAAGCATGAGCAGTTTTTTGCTCTATGTGCAGGCAGGCTGTGTGCCACAGCAATGGAGGAATGTTTTTCACGCTCGGTTTAAGTGCTCACATAGCATCGTCGCCCTTCGGCTGTGTCACCCGCAGCCCTGGCTGTCTCCAGAGCTAAAGATGGGGCCAGGTGCTCACGCAGGACCTGCTCGCAGTGCAGCACCCATGCTCCCAGTGTCCAACGCAGCCTGGGCTGTGCTGTTCACCCCCTGGCAGCTCCCCTCAGCACATGGCCCTGGTGCACGCGTGATGCCACCTGTCCCTGCGCTGCTGTCCCCCTGACCCAGCTCTCTCTCGCCGCAGGAGAAGCTCTGCGAGTTCAACAGCAGCATCCGATCTCCGCCCAAGCAGATGGTTTGGTGAGTGGTCTCCCTGATGGCCCCTCTGCCCCTGGCTGTGCCCACCCATGCTCCTCTGGTACCCTGAGCCTTTGCAGGCGTCCGCTTGGCTCTGCGGCCACCCCCTGCCTCCCTGGGGCAAGCAAGACCCTCTCACGTCCCCGCTCCAGGCATGGGGGGCTGCAGCGGTGCTGGGGTTAAGCCAGGGCTCCCTGGCAGGTGCATGCGTCCCCGGAGCCGGCAGCGTGCCGTGGTGGTGGCCTGGGACCGGCAGCTGATGGTGGTGGGGAACTCCACGGAGTGCATCCAGTATCCTTTGGGGAAGAGGGACCTGCATAATTTCTGAAGGCCAGCCCAAACCGTGGTCCTCCGCAAGCCCTCCTTGGGCCACCGCCGTCTCTGTCATGGACACTGGTGTCCCTGGAGGCCCCCTCGGTGTCAGCAGGCCTCCAGGATGGTCAGAGGAGATTGACCTTGTTCTCTCCTCTGAAGTTCTGACACGATCTCCCCTGCCTGGCCCCAGCCAGTCCGGTCCTGTACAGCAGCGAAAGCCCCTCCTGTCTGCCTGTCCTGGCCTCTGTTCCCTTTCTCTGAGCCTCCTTGCTGAGGGGAATCTGCTCCCCCTCGGCTCCAAGAGCAGAGCCGGTGCTGGGAGCCACCAAAGCCCCCATGGCTGGGGGCGCTGGCCATGCCGAGGTCCAGTCCCGATTCCCCGAGGGCAAAGGCTGTCATGGGTGGGGGGATTCCTGTCCCTCCAAAGTGCCGATCCCATGCCCTCCTGCCTCTCCATGGAAAGGGGGTTTGTGAGCCACAGCCCCGTGGGGACAGGGGCTCCGAGGGGGTCATTCCGTGGCATTGCTGGGGCTGGCCTGGCCCTCGGCAGGGTTGGGCTGCATCCAGAGCCTCTTTCCTCCTGCGAGGCCTTAATGGGGAGCACAGATTTGTCCTGGATGAGGACTCCTACCTGGTGCCTGAGCTGGATGGGGTCCGGATCTTGTCTCGCACCTCCCACGAGTTCCTGCATGAGATTCCAGGTGAGATGGCACCAAGTGGCGAGGCTGAGTGGGACCACCCGCGACTGGGCAGGCAGGTCTCTCCTGCACTGCTCGGCGGCCAGGATGTGGCCAGTGACTGTGGCCAGCTCTGAGTGCGGGGGTCCAGCCTGCCCAGCCCTTTCTGGAGGCTCAGGAGGTGGTGAGAGCCCCACAGCAGAGTAGAGCCATGCCCTGAGCCCCACCAGCCATCCAATGCAGGACTCTGAACCCAGTCCCTCGCCTGGCCCTGGGTTCCTTCCTTCCCCAGCACCGTGCCAGTTCTGGTCCCCTCCTTTGCCAGCTCTATTGAGCCCCTGTGTACTGAGCAGGGCCCTGCAGGCTGCCACCTCCCCCTTCTGCTGCTAAAAGCCCTGGGCTTTGAGCTGAGGCCTGGCACAGCTCAGCACTCCTGTTCCTCACCTCCCGCACTGCTGCCACCCTTGTGCTTCCAGAGCGGAGGTGCCCGGGAACTGCTGTGGCTCTGGTGGGGATAGTAGCTCCTCAGGACCCTGTGTGTCCTCGCAGCTGCCCCTGCCTCCCTGTCTCTTGGACCCTTGGGTTGGTGTTTACTGGGGGCTGGAAGAGCGGCCCTGAGCTGTCCATCGCTGCGTCTCTGCCCAGCTCCTCGGGCCGGTGGTGGCCATGCTGCCATCCCAATGAAGGATGGTGCTGGCATGGGCTCTCCTGGGGTCCTGAGCTGCAGGCAGAGGTGGTGGGGGAGCGGGGTGCAGCGGGTGCAGGTGACACTCCGGGGCTGAGGCAGCCTCTCATGTGTTTTTTTTCCCCCATCCTGTCTCGGCAGAGGCCAGCCAGGAGATCTTCAAGATCGCCTCCATGGCCCCAGGGGCACTTCTACTGGAGGCACAGAAGGAGTACGAGGTACGGCCCGCTGCCCCGCTCCGGGTCCTGCCTGTCCCAAGGAGGTTGGGGTGGCTCCAGTGCAAACCGCTGCCAGCATTATCACGGTGGTGGGAAGGGGGAGATCCCGGAGGTCTCTGCCGGTGCCAAGGTGCCAGGGCAAGGACTCCCTTGGCCCCTGGTCCCAGGGGTGCTGGGGCTTCCAGGGCTCACCCTGACAAGTGAGCAGCCTGCAACTCACCCCATGGGCCATGCTCCCTTGCAGAAGGAGAGCCAGAAGGCAGACGAATACCTGCGGGAGATCAAGGACCAGAAGCTGCTCCCGGAGGCGGTGAGCCAGTGCATCGAGGCAGCCGGCTATGAGCACGAGCCAGACACCCAGAAGTCGCTGCTGAGGGTGAGTGAGGCGAAGGGAGGCTTTGGCTGTGGCTGAAGGCTTCTCCCTCCTGGGATGCGGTTGCACCGTGGCCGACACAGCCCCAGCACTGCATGCCTCTTCTCGCAGGCAGCCTCCTTCGGGAAGTGCTTCATCGACAAGTTCCCTGCGGAGAACTTCGTGCGCATGTGCCAGGACCTGCGGGTGCTCAATGCCATCCGGGACTACCAGATCGGCATCCCCCTCACCTTCACCCAGTATCCTCTGTGGGATGGTGCATGAGTGATGACCCTGGGGCAGGTGCAGGATCTGGCCCAAGCAGGGTCAGTGCTGTTTGGGGCTCCAGGCCCTGCTGGGGTGGCCACCTCATAGGTGGAGTGAGACAGGGTAGAGAAAGCTGCAGAGCTGCTCAGCTGCTGCCGCTGCGGTGTTCGGGCACTAGCTATACCCTGGGCCCCATGGCAGGGGTCTCTAGCTGAGACCTCTGTGCTCATGACAGCCTGCAGAGCTGTCCTGTGGTGCTTGCAGAGCCAAGCTGGCCCTATGGCCATATGTGCCAGGTCTGGCCCAGGGGTGCCAGGCAGGGATGCTGCCAGGAGAGGGGCAGGTGCCCAGCACGCATTGCCTGCGCTCTGTGGGGTTCTGCAGTCCAAGATGTCCCTTGACTGTCTCCACAGATACAAGCGGCTCACCATCGAGGTCCTCCTGGACAGGTAAGGCTCCGTGCAAGCTGGGCACAACAGCCCCATCCCCTGGCTGGGGCCAAGGCAGTGTTCCAGCCATGCTGCAGTCCCCCATCCCCACGGTCCCCGTCCCCCTGTCTGGGGGCTGAGCCGGCTCCAAGTGCTTGGGGCCTCCTGCAAGGCTGGCCGAGCTGCTCGACATCTCGGGCCCAGGTGGGGCCATGCCGCTGACCCCCCGTATGCCACACCAGGCTGGTCCTGCGGCGGCTCTACCCTCTGGCCATCAGGATCTGCGAGTACCTGCGCCTCTTGGAGATCCAGGGTGTCAGCCGCATCCTGGCCCACTGGGCCTGCTACAAGGTAAGGAGGCAGCTTGGAGGGCTTTGCCCATCTGGGGCTGTGCGGAGACCTCTCTGCTCGTGCCCTTCCAGGTGCAGCAGAAGGACAAGTCTGACGAGGAGGTGGCCCATGCCATCAACCAGAAGCTGGGCGACACGCCGGGCATCTCCTACTCCGAGATCGCCGCCCGGGCTTATGACTGTGGCAGGACGGAGCTGGCCATCAAGGTCTCTTGGCTGGGGCTGTGGTGTGTCCGGCTGGGCAGTCGTGGCGGTGGTGGCTGTGCACTGACCACCCCTCTGCTGCCTGCAGCTGCTGGAGTATGAGCCACGCTCCGGGGAGCAGGTCCCGCTGCTGCTCAAGATGAAGCGGAGCAAGCTGGCCCTCAGCAAAGCCATCGAGAGCGGGGACACCGACCTGGGTAAGGGTCAGGGCTGGGCAGAGGATGGGCCCTGCAGAGGAGGGGAGGGATTTGGGGTCCAGGGGAGCCCGTTCATAGCTTTGTGCCTTGTGGGATGAGGGTGGCAGGAGCTGCTTGAGCCCTGCAGGGCAGTGCTCGCCCTTGGCATGGGGCTCTGCCCTACACCTGAACATAGCCTCACTCCCCTCCCATTGCTGCTCCCTGGGGCCGGCCATGTTGGGGGACAGGAATCCGTCCTCCCCCTCCTGAACTGTGCTGTCTGTCCCAGTCTATACCGTTGTGCTCCACCTGAAGAATGAGCTGAATCGCGGCACCTTCTTCATGACGCTGCAGAACCAGCCAGTGGCCCTGAGCCTGTACCGCCAGGTAGGGGCTGCCACTGCATGCCTGGACCCCGGGAGCCACCGTGGTGTGATGGGTGCTGCTCCCCATCCCCACGTGCCCTGACCCTCCCGCCCCATTGCTCCCCTCCCCAGTTCTGCAAGCACCAGGAACGGGAGACGCTGAAGGACCTGTATAACCAGGATGACAATCACCAGGAGCTCGGCAACTTCCACGTCCACTCCAGCTACTCGGAGAAGGTCTGTGCCCGGCGGTGGTGGGAGGAGTGGGGAGGAAGGGCTGGTGGGCTCTGGGCTGGCTTCTCCTCACCCAGGGAGCCACTTGGCTATCGTCCCCTTGGCGCTCTGTGCTAGCAGACCCCCAGCCCATCTTATGTGTGCCGGGAGGTAAAGATCTCACCCAGGGCTAGGCAGGGCCAAGACTTCTGCCTGTCTCTGGGGATCAAAGCAAAGCAGCGCAGAGCCAGAGCTTCGCCTTGGCTGTGTCTCGGCACCAGACACCCCTCCTGCCCCACCTGAGGGGGCTCTGAGGGTGCTGCCCCATCGCCGCAGCATGGCATCTGTGCTGGCAGGAGGTGAAGTGGCCATGCTCTCTATCCTCAGCGCATCGAAGGGCGAGTAGGAGCTCTGCAGAACGCCCTGGACGAGTACTACAAAGCCAAGAACGAGTTTGCTGCCAAGGTGAGTGTAGCCAGAGCTGGGGGGATGCTGCAGTGGGGGGGGCTGCTCTCCTGGGGCTGGACAGGAGCAAAGCTGGGCATTGCTGGCCGGCACAGGGCTTCAGCTGGGCCACCTCCACGCGACGTGGCACCGCAGGTCCCCCTACCTTGCTCCGCGGCCAAGGTGGGGTGGGCTGCTGCCATCGCTTCCTGGGGCAGGGACCTGCTGGGCCCCATGAGCAGAGCTGGGACAGGGACCCTTTAGGCTGGTGCTTTGCTCCCCAGGCCACAGAGGATCAGATCAAGCTCCTGCGGCTCCAGCGACACCTCCAGGAGGACTTTGACAAGCCCTATCTCGACCTCTCGCTGCACGACACGGTCTCCAACCTCATCCTGGACGGCCACCACAAGCGAGCTGAGCAGCTCTACCGGGAGTTCAAGATCCCTGACAAGAGGTTGGTCCCAGGGTGGGGGGTCGGCTCTTCTGTGCAGCCCTGGGGGCTCACGCCAGGCAGGAGCTGTGCTGTGGGGCTGGGATCAGGAGGCTGTGGGGTGCTAGCAGCTAGAGGAGCTGGCTTGACCTGTGTCCCCAGGTACTGGTGGCTGAAGATCAGTGCCCTGGCCAACCGCGGTGACTGGGAGGAGATGGAGAAGTTCTCCAAGAGCAAGAAGTCGCCCATTGGGTACCTGGTAAGAGATTTCCCTGTTCGAGGGGGCCAGCCCTGCCCTGGAGGCGGCTGTGGTGCTGGGCCACGCTGTGGGGCAGCAGGAGGGCACTGCATGGAGCAGCCTGAGAAGGTTGGCATGGGGCAAGGGCTGAAGCTGGGGGCCAGGAGGGCCCAGCAGCCAGCTCCCCCCACCATCCCACCCCACTCCTCTCTGCTCCAGCCATTCGTGGAGATTTCGGTGAAGCACCACAACCGCTACGAGGCCAAGAAGTACGCGCCCCGCGTGACCCCTGAGCAGCGCGTCAAGGCCTTCGTCCTGGTGGGGTGCGTCCGCTCGCCCCTAGCCGGGGCAGCTTGGGGCAGGGTCAGAGCCTGCAGGAGCAGCTGGTTCCTCATGTAGCATCGCTGGGATCTTGGGGGGCCTCAGGGGCAATGAGACCCCCAGGAGCATAAGGCTGGGGGGAACACCCCCAGCCTCGTCCTCTGCAGCTGCTGAGGGCTGCATGGGGTGCCTGCCCTTGCTGGGGCTGGTGTCTCCAAGAGGTGGGGGAACAGGGGCTGGGGCTGCTGCCCCCCCTCCTGTCTCCACACCGCCCACAGCTCCCCCCGCTCTGCCACAGGGACCTGGACCAGGCGGCCGATGCCGCCATCGAGCACAAGAATGAGACAGAGATGAACTTTGTCCTGTCCAAGTGCACCGCCAGCACCGACGCTGCCGTGGCGGAGAAGCTGAACCGAGCCCGAGCCCAGCTCCTGAAGAAGTGAGCCCCAGCGGTGGGGGGCCATGCCCTGACCCCTTGCCCACCACACGCTCCAGGGCGGGGGTGGCTCCAGCCCCCCTGTCCTGCCACTGGAGCCACTCCAGGCTTCTCAGTCCTGTCCCCCCACGCCTCCCCCTTGCTGCAGGAGGGTCTGTGGACGAGGGCAGGATGGCAGAAGGGTGTCCGTCCATGTCCTGTGCCAGGGCTGGGGTCACCCTGGCAGTGTCCCCCTCGCAGCTGCTACGAGGCCGAGGTCTTCCTCGCTGGCTGCAAAATACAGCAGGATGCCCCCCTCCCCACCCCAGTGCCTGTGCAGCCCCCAGCCCCTTCTTGCCGTGTAGCCCCCTCCCTTCTTGTTCAGTAAAGAGAAGAGTTTGCTGTCCCGTCTCCTGCTGTAAAATGCTCAGCCGCCGCCTGCGCCGGCACCCCCAGCCTGCTCAACACCCATGATGAGGGGGCTCCCGGGGGACACCGGTTACGGGGGGCTGTAGGACATTCATGGTGGGTATTGGGGTGCGGGGAGGGGTGCCCTGGGGGG
>JANXJC010000055.1:48077135-48126709 GCA_027564655.1 Leptodon cayanensis
GGTCGCGGGGGGAGCTCCCGGCTTAGGAGACGAAGTGGCTCTGGAGCTGGTGGAGCAGCTCGGGGGTGAGGAGCAGCCTGTGCGCTTGGCTGTGCCCCGGCTGGCAGGGGAAGGTCACTTTGCCGTAGAACGCCATGCCCTCCTCCTGCTCCCGCTTGGCCTGCAAGAGCCGAACAGCCGGGGTCGGGGTTGGGGTCAGGGCGGGGGGGGGCAGCCGGTCCCTGCACCAGCCGGGGCTGCGGGGACCAGGCTGTCCCCTCTCCCCACCCTCCTGCGGTGGGGATGGGATGGGTGCCATGGGTCCTGGGGCCCCAAGCACCACAGTGGAGCAAAGGGGATGGAGCACGGAGGTTCCTGACCCCCCCGGCCCCATCCTTCGGCCGCTGCCCCAGGAAGAAGGGTCTCACCTTCAGAAAGGAGGAGGAGGGGAAGATGCCGAAGTTGGTGGGGACGCTGGCACCCAGCTGCTGGTGAACCATCTCTCTCATCGTGTCATCCTGAGGGGGTGCAGAGAGCACGACAAGGTCACCTCCAGAACCGCACCGTTGCCCCACGGCTGCTCCTGCCGCTGCACGTGGGCTCACTGGTCCCCCCAAGCCCCTCACTGCCCCACATCCCCAGGGACAAGGCAGAGGGATCAATCCTGACTTTGTTTTGGAAGGGGAAAGGGGCAGCACCTTGTCCCCCACTGCCGCAGCCAGAGGTGCCGCAGGGCGCACCAAAGCGCCGGCAGCACCGACAGGACGGCAGCACCAGCTACGGTGCTCGCACGGAGACGTGCCCATTCATTTCCCGCTCCCCAGCCCAGGGGGACAGGAGGGCTGGGCCTGGGGTGCCGCCGGGACACCCACCCTCCTGTGCTGGCACCTCACCACAGCAGCAGCCGGAAAGCTGCCTGCAGCCTGGGCGGGTGGGGCGGCACGGGGGGAGCCTGCCTTACCCTTAGGGTGTCGACGCTGTTTTTGAGGGACCACAGGCGGGCCGTCTGCTCCAGCAGCCGTGCTGATGAGCTCCTTGCTACGGAAGACAGGAGGCGAGAGACGCAGGCTGGCAAAGCGCGGACAGGGCTGCACGGGTGTAACGGCGGCGCCGGCGCTCGTCCAGCGCTCCTTTCCCCAAACGACTCCAACGTGGAGCACCGGGGCCGGCCTCGCCCAGCCCTGGTGGACAGCGAGCCCTGCTGCTGGGCACGGACCAGCGCCGCAGCACGAGTGAGGCAACAGCCACCACTGTGCCGGCTTGTCCGAATGCCAATGCAGAGGAGAGGGAGGTTTGCAGGAGGGAGAAGAAGGAAGGTGTCGTCCTCCCTGGGGCTCGGGGTCCGTTCAGCCACAGGCACACGGCACGTGCAGAGTGCCGGCTCAGGCAGCTTTATTACCAGGGGAGGTTTTGCGGGGGGCAAGAGGCTCCTGGCTCAGCCAGCAGTGCCGAAGGGAAGATGCTGAGCCACGCTGACTCCAGGGAGCAGCTTCAGCCCCTGGGCGCTGAACCGGTGCCACGCTGTCCCCAAACATGAATGCCTGCATCCAGGGGGATGGGGACGGCCACCTCTCGGGGGCACAAGGCTGTTCCCTGCTGCGCAGGGAAGCCTCGTCAGCAGGAGCAAGCCAGGATTGCTGCCACCAGAGCGGACCCCTGGCAGGCAGGTCTGAACGGGTAGGCTGGAGCTCCGCTCTGGAGCAAACCCTGCTCTGGATGCTGGCTGGATGGGAAGGAGGTCCTTCCCCAGGGCAGAGGGAAGGTGCGGAGGTTGCTCACAGACTGTGGGCCAAGCTCCCTCTGACTCACAGCTGCCCGTGACCCCACTGCTCCCCAGGTGCTTCAGCCAGGAAACATTTGTGTGGGACCTACCCGACTTGGTCTGCTTCATGTCCACAACCTTGGTGTTGGCACTCATCTGATAGAGGGTTTCCAGGAGCTGGCTGGTCTTGCGATACAGCGTCTGTGTGCCTGGACCTTCTCCCTGCCTGTTCTTGGGGAGGGAGATCTTGGGTACCTGCAGAGGCATCAGGCTGGCCAGCTCCATCTTCATCTGGGCTCCCTGGGACCAACGGGGAGAAGGTCATTAGGGGCAGGGTGTTTATTTGGGAGGAATTGAGCAGAGAAAATGCAGTGTAAAGGCAGCAAAAAGGAGAGCCCAAACAAAAAAAAAGGGACTTAAAACTATAGTGAAAACAACCAGAGGGTGGATCTTCCAAGGGTGGGAGCACGGATGCCCACGGACAGCAGTGATGTCCCAAACGCACCAGGACACCAGAGGGAAGCCCTTGGACAACCAGCTGAGCACTTGTAAGGTTTGGGGAGCAGGAAACAGGTCGGCACCTCAGTACTTACAGAACCGTAACTCGCCAGTGGCCACATATGTGACTCATTAGATTTAAGAGCTATCATTAACAGCTTCACAGTTGTGCATAATCATCTGCATAATTATATGTCTGTGAATTAATATTACTGGAATGTTATTCAGTTAATTAGATTATTTGCTGCTTTGCCAATTTCCTCATAGTGGTTCATTAATCAATCAATGCCTTAATCAGTCTGCATCAGCTGGTATTTGGAGCCCCCAGTCTGAAGCGAGGGACCAAGGCTGGGCAGCTATGCCACCAGCACCCCCAGCTCTGCCGGCCGCTCCAGCTCCCAGCCGCCGACCCTGCGCTCAAACCAAGCCCGGGGCCCGACCCCTTCCCCAAAGGAGGCAAAGCCCCTTCCCCAAAGGAGGCAAAGCTCGTCACTAGTGGAGAGCTCGCTGCGGGCCCCGCAGCAGAGCTGTGCTCCTGACCACCACCAGATGTGGTGGACTAAGCGCCCTTCCTCCAGCTCATCCCACGTGGACTGCAGCCCACGCAGACTTTGTCCAAGACCACCAGCCGAAGGCAGGCACCGAGCCAGCGCAAGCCCCCAGCCCAGAGCCTGCCACCTGAGGAAGGCGAATGCCCCTGAGCAGTGCCGCAGCACTGGACGGCCCTTCCCTCGGGCTGCCGTGCTCCCAGGGCAGAGCCCAAGCCTCCCGCCGCAGGAACGGGAATGGGCACAGCCATGCCCCGACTGGGCTCTTCACAGAGCCCCTCTCTGTAAAGCAGAGTCCGACACGCCTTGCCATTCCTGTTTCTTTTCCTGAGGAAACCTGCAGTGCGGAAGGCAGAGCTGCTCTGCAGCATTGGAGGGAGCATGTCACCGCCAGCAGCGCTGGCAGCAGCCAGACCCTCAGGCTGCTCTGCCCGGCCCTGTGCCGTGGCACCCAGCCCTCTCTCTTCTCCTGCTCGACCTCCCAACATACGGCATGTCCAAGCCGTGGGGTCCAGCATGCCAGGACCCACTGGGACCTGCTCAGCGCTGTGGGCACCCAAGGACCCGCTGCAGGGCGAGGCACCTCCCCACACCTCACCTTGAGCCGGTTGTTCTCGTTCTTGAGGTGCTTGATGGAAAGCTGCAGGGCATCGATTTGCTGGAGAAGAAGAGGCGAGTCCTTCACCTGGACGGGTCCTGAGCCGCCTCCTGTCACCTGGCCAGCACCGACACCTGCAGACGGGCACCAACAGCAGCAGCATCAGCAACCGTCACACGTGAGCGCGGGGCAGGACTGCTACAGCAGCGCTGGACATGCAGACAGGCTCAGCAAAGGGACAAGTGTCTGCAGCGTGGGGGGAAGCAGCGTCTGCCTGTGTGTACCCAGGCACCGACGGAGCCATCACAAACATGCGGCACCTCCCATCCCGCTCCCATGGAGAAGGCCGAGACACCAGCTGGCCAGGGCAGCACCTCACCACCCCCACCTCCTCAGCAGCCCGGCAAGAGGCACTCCCAGTGCCCGCTTCCCAAAGACTCGGGGTTGTGCCACGCTCTGGGCGCTCCAGGGATCCATCTCTCCGCTGCAGGAGTCACGCCACTCTGCACCCGTAGCAATTTCATGCTCATCACTCCCTTCCTGGACTCCTGGTACTGTCCAGGAGTGCACCAGACGTGAGCTCCCCTGCGCCACAGGCTGCTCAGCACCTGAGCCGAGTGCTGCCCTTGAGCAGGACCTGCGTCCTTCCCCCTGCTCCCAAACCAAGCCTTGTCCCAGGGCCTTGCTTGGGTGTCTTGGGACACTAGTCCCTCCTGGCATGCACTTCTGGGGGCTGGAGGAGGCAGGGAGCACTGACATGCTGGGGTGCAGTACTGTACCTCTCTGCTGTTCCTCTGCAGTACAAGGAGAGGAGCCAGAGGAAAGACAAGAAGAAGCAGAATTAAAGCCAAGGATCAAGTCTGAGAGGAGCCATGGCCAGAGGAGCTCTGGTCACCCATGGCTGTGTCCTGTGCTGCCCCCCGTCCTCTGACTCTGGGAGCAGCGACCATCCCAGCAGCCCCGCCGGGGCAGTGGGACTCCACGTGCTGCTGCTGCTGCAGGATCCGGCCAGGGCCGACGAACCCCGACCGCGTGCGCGGCTGTGAGCAACCCAAGCAGGACACGTGTGCACCCACGGCATGGCTCTGCCAGAGCTGGCCCGGAACAGCCGCCTCTTGCTGTGGGTCCGAAGGCACGGTGATCCATGCTGACCTGCTCCAAGGTGCTCCGTCCGAGCCTCCCTGTGCAGGGGCAGAGGAGCAGCTCCCGCCGACTGCCCTGCTGCACCCAGTGTGCACTACACCCCTGAGAGCTGGGGTCCCCGCAGGCTGCGCTCCCTGTGCCCCCAGCTTCCCCCTCTGAAACGCAGCGCTCGTGAGCAGGCTGGTGCTGGCACAGCGCTCACAGCGCTGCACACGCCGTTCGGGACCGAGAACACACTATCAGTGTCCCCGAGAGCCAGAGCTCATGGCCGCAGTGACTCCAGGAGAGGCTGCAGCTCCATGAGGGCCAGGAGCTGCTGCATCCAGGAGCCAGGCTGCATCCAGGTGTTACCCAACCCAGATCAGGTCAAAAGGACCAGGAACCTGGACCCACTGGATTACTGCCGCCCTGGGGCCAGAGGGCCAGGCTGCTCCACAGCCGCCCTGATCACAGTCCTAAAGGACACCAGGGCTCTCAGTTCAAGAGGCCGCACAATGTCCTACAGCCAGAACTCCTGACAAAGACGCCAAAGACCCACTCCTGCCACCGGGCATCTTTTGTAGGACATTTTCTCCAGAGTGACAAGGAAGGTACTAACACTCCTGCTAGCCAGCACAAAGACCTGCAACCTCAGCAAGCACTCGTCCCGCACCATCACCCACCCCTTGGGGCTGGGCTTCACGAGAGCCCAGGAGGCACAGAGGAACCGGGTCTCATTCTCCGAGCCAGCCAGGTCAGAGCAGCAGAGCCGAACAGCCCGTCTGTGCCCTGGAAAGGCACGGCAGCGGAGGCAGGAGCTGCCTGCAGCAGCAAGGATGTGCCATTGGGCAGGCACAGACCGCTGAATCTCCACGGGAGCATCCCCGTGGGAGGACAGGCCCACGGGCTGGGCCGGGCAGTACCAGCATCCGCCTGCCCACGGCAGCCAGAGCAGGGTGCCCTGCCACCAAGGGCCCCCCTAGCCCAGCCAGCTGCAGGGACACCCCAGGCTGGCTCCTCAGAGGTGCCACCATTGCCCTGCCCGCCCAAGCACGGAGCTGCCAGACACTGCTGGGGAGCTGCAGGCTCTCCGCACTCCCCAGTCGTCATTAAAGCCTGAACGCCTCCCGTCTTCTCCCCTGCCAGCCGTGTCAGAGGCTCTGGCTTGCTGCGGGAGGGCAAGGCGGGCAGAGCAGCGGACTGTCGGAGCACCGTTCCCAGTCCGAGCTCCTGCGCTGCCTCCCAGGCAGGCGTCACACAGACACTGCAGGGAATCCTCTGCACAGCTCCCGGACTCTGTGTTGGGAGGACATCCCAGGCTCCCTTTCCAGCCTGCAAATACCCCACACCAGCTGCAGAAGTGTTCCAGTGCTCTGGGGACGCTGGTTACGCACCTCCAGCAATGCCAGACACGATGGAGGCAACTCCAGAGGCAGGGGCACCGCGCAGGCCCTCGATGGTTCGCTTTGACTGGTTGTTCAAGCGCTGCTTCAGCTCCACCTTCTCCGATTCCAGCTGGTCGATATCTGCCTGAAGAGCATCCATGGTCTCCTCAAACTCCCTGGGAAGAGCACACAGAGTCACAGCTGTAGCTGGAGATGCTCCTCCAAAGGAAAGAGGCAAGCAGTCCAGGACCCGAGAGCTCCCGGCTTTGTCATGCATCCTGCTACTGCTGTGCTTCAAGCACAAACCTGCTGATCCAGGAGCTGGAGCCCCACCAGCCTCTACTGCAGATTGCAGTATAACACACAAAGAAAGTATTTGTCCATATTGAACACTTAGTCATTTTGCCCAGCTTGCAAGACAGTCCTCCCTCCACCCTGCAAGGTTGCACCTCCCTGCTTGTCCACAGGCTCGCTCTGCCAATGGACCTGTGGCAAGAGATGCTTGGAGCACAGAAATGGTAGTAAGAACAATGCCCCTTCCCGCAAAAGCATTTGAACTGGACCTTTCCCAAGACCCTCTGCCAGCCTGTGCTCTGCCGTGCACCATTAAAATGTGCCAGCTCCCCTGTGGATCCTCCACCAACATCCCCCTCCACAAACATCCCCTCCACTAAGCCACAAACCCTGCCAGCCAGCCTGAAGGACCACCAGCTGTCCAGTCCTCATCAAGAGACCCTCCAACAGCAGCCCCATCTCGCACTTACTTCTCTTTCTTTTTGAGTAGCGTCTGGGTCTCATCCAGCTTCGTCTGTATCTTTTCCACACGGTCATCTGCATCCTTGGATGCACTGTCCAGCTTCTTCTCCAGGAGGCTGAGCCGCACGTTTGCTTCGCTGAGCTCCTCACCCTAGAGCAGCAGGAAAGAAAATCAAGAGAGCTCCAGGGCCCTGGGAATGGTGAGCCCTAGGAAAAGTTCCTTGCAGTGCTTGGTGGGAGCCTGCCCAGAAATCACAACGCCTATCCACTCTGCACCTACGCTTGGCACACACACCTATCACCAACACTTGTCATCCCAGAACATTGTGGGGGAAAGGCCAGGACAGTCTCTCGCAGGGAGGCACCAGCCAGACAGCACCTCCCTGACAACTGGAAGAATATTTCCAGGAGTAGACCTAGCTGGGACTCGGGACCGTCAGCTCCACAGGCAACAAGTCACCTGGAGCACAAATGTGACCACTAGAGCAGCAAACACCTCTTCACTGACCAGCCAGAAAGGCATAGACCAACTGAAGAACAGCTTACCTTGATCTTGAGGGACTTTTTCAGTTCTTTGATGACCGTCTCCCTGTCCTCCAGCTTAAGCCCCAGCCCCTCAGCATCAGTGATCTCTGCCCGAAGAGCCGCTGCCCGTAGGTCAGCAGGTGGGGTGGGCTGTAATGGAGACCAGAGGAACATGATACAAAATTGGTATTTTACGAAGAATTCCAGTAACTGCAGATGGGGACACATGGCAAGAGGGGGACCATTCCCAGCCTCCCCGAATGTTGCAGGCAACTGCTGCACCTCCTCAGCTCTCTGCCCCCGCATCTGCACCCAGAAGACCCTCCTGCCAGGGGAAGCGGCAGCAGGACTGTGGGAGATTATGGAGCAGCTCAGATGCTCTGGCTCTGCCTGAGGCCCCTGCCACAGCCAAAGCCCACCTTGGTCTGTGGCCTATCCGCATCATATTCTCCCTCTTGCATAGCCGTGGCCATCTTGTTCATGGTCGCGATGAGGATGCTGCAAGACTGACGCAGACACTCATAGGGGTTGATGCCCTGGGTGCCGTAGATCTGCAAAGGACGGGAAGAAAGTGGCAGGTGCCCCTGGGCTGGGCTCACAGTCACCATTACAGCCCCCTCCCGACTCCCCACGATGTGCCACAGGCCTTGAGCGGCCGCAGTCCCTTCGGTGTGGCTGCAGAGCAAAACCAGCTGCAGGGAAGGACAGCACAGAGCAGGGGACCACAAAGCCCTCCAAATCTTGGCGTTCCCTGGCCATATTCCCAGGAGTTTGTTCCCAGCCTCCACAAGGCTCTCCCATCTGGAGCTGCTCACAGGCAGGTCTGTAGCGCTGGAGTGAGACAGGTCCCAGCTTTACCCTGCTGCAGCAGGGAATGAGGGGCAGACGGGAAGGGAGTTTCCTACCTGCTCGCTCACTTTGAAGGCCAGATCCTCCAGCTTCACTGCCAGTAGTCCCTCATTCTCGGCCAGAGGAGCAATCATCTGTGCCCCAGCAGCGGCCACCTCCTGCAGCACGGCCACCACCCACGTCAGGTGCTTGCGGCAGTCCAGCAGCGTGTCCGACACCTGGAAGTCGGGCGGAAACAGGATGGTTGGGAAAGGCAGAGACAGACAGGTTGCTTTCCAGCTCGCTTCCCAGGCACTGCGGCTCGCGGCTGCACAACACTTGCCTTGCCCTAGTCTGACAGCTATTGAGATTTTAACTCGCTTCTGAAGCATCACTAGGAAGATGGGAAACACCAGGAAAGACAGAAAGAAACTCACGGCTGGAGATTAGGTTAAAAAGTTCATGTCTCTGTCCCGACTAGAAACACAAAGCCCAGAGACACTACCTCCCATCTCAGCTCGCACCATTTTCCTCCGTCTGTGCAGTGGGCTGCTGCTCAGCTTAAGCAGGGCATTGCACACCAGCATGCTCCCTCCCTGGAGCCAGCAAGGACAGCAGTGATCTATCAGCCCAGTACAGCCCACAGCTCCCAGTACGTGGCTAAGACGGCCCTGTGCGGGGCAGTGCTAGGGTGTCCTGCTCTGCCAGCCAACTCGCCTGCTGCCCGAAGCCCAGTGCCGCAGGGATACCCGGAGCATCCGTCCCAGGCATGCGGCGCCTGATCTTCTTGCAGAACTGGCGAATGTCACTGCACGAGGTCTCCAAGTCCTTGAGGAGGATGGCAAGGTCGGACGCCTCCTGCCCAGCCTAGGTTATAGAGAAAGGACTTCAGAAAAACTAACAGATGTGAGGGGAACCCAGCACAACCCCCCAGAGCCACCCTGAGCGTGTCCTACCTGGAGGAAGGATCGCAGCCGGCACACCTCCACCCCCATGCAGTCCAAGGCACTCTGGGTGAACTGCAGAGCACAAACACAGGTACCATCAGCTTGGGGCAAAGCAGAGACCAGGCAGGAGAGCTGCTCTGGGGCAAACCGGGGCTTTGGTCTTGGGCGTTTCAGGGCGGACCCTCTGTACACCACCCTGCCATGACTCCACAATTTACAGGAGCAGGAAAACAGGCTGAGGCATTCAGTCAATTTTTGTTTTACTCTGTGGGGCACAGGACACCGGTACTTCCCTTAGAAGCTCAGGGCAGTACAACACTCCCTCTTTGGCACTAGGTTCTCCACACTCTCATGGCTGCTCTTCTCTTTCTACCCAGATATCTGCAGGGCAAATTGCCCCATGTCTTCTTCCCCTTTCCGTGACCTGGGAGCCCTCATCACCTCTGTGCCACCACTGGCAGCAGGAGCTGGGGAAAAGTGATGGCAACGGGGAGAGGGGTAGAAGAGGCGCTTCAACTCACAAAGTGATCTCAGGGGGGAGCAGAAAGGGCAAAGGCAGAAAACATGCAACAAGGAAAGAGTCAGGTTATTTTTCCCCACTTCACCTTGATGTGGTCGGCCAACTGCATCGTGCAGTCTTCAGCCTGGTCAGCCAGGTGGATGCTGTACAGATGCTAGGTGAGAAGAGAGATCAGCAAGAGATCAGCAACCCTCAAATGTTTCCACACATGCAAGCAAACAAATCAAGTAGGAAAATGCATGACAAAAAACCCCAGACATTGAGGGTTTGGCCTAATTTTCAATTGGAAGTGAAAACTCTTGCAGTGACCCCCACTAGATCCTCTCTGAATGCTCTGCCCTCCAAAAGAGCTGGTGGCCCTTAAGTCCAAGGGTCAGCAACCCTGCCCTGCAGCACAGAGGTACAGAAATCCAGAACAGCGGAACCACATCCTTTCTGCCCGCGTCCTTGCGGGGACAGAGAACACAGCCCCCAAGTGACACAGTCACAGGCTCACGTCCTGCATGCTCCGGGGGTGAAAAACATTCAAAGGCAAGTGCTACCAGTGAGCTTATTCACAGCTTGTCAATGTGCCACATGAACGATGTCTCCAAGGTCATAATTTCCAGCTGTGGCACACGCTGGTGAGGTTGCACCAGTTTCCCGCCCTGCAGGACAGAAACGCCCTGAGCTGGGCCAAGAGCCCATCGCTCTCAGCTCCGCAGACCCACCTGGTAGTACTTGATGGCTTTGGTCAGTGGCTCCACATTGACTGTCTCGTCCAGCTGGTCCTTGTGCAGCAGCTCGATCAGGAAGTCCAGCGAGCGCTCATGGACGCTCATCTCGGGGTATAGCATCCCCACCTTCTTATACACCTCCACGCTGCATTTGTTCAGGGCCCTGGTAAGGGAACGCAGGCACAGTTGGCTTGGCTGGGACAGGTGCGTGCTCCAGACAGCATCAATACAGGGCTTTGCTGCTGGGTGCCAATCTCAGACCACCGGAACCCCCCAGGACTGCCAGCTGGGCCCCCAGGAGCACTGTAGCTAGAGAGCAGTTAACAAAGGTCAAAACATCTGTAGAAAACCAGGGTATGAGATAGACTGCTTGGGTACTACAGGAAAGGGAGCCACTGAACAGAAAAACACTCAGTTCTCTAGGCCAGAACTCAGTGCTGGAGGCAGGAGAAGACTTGCTGCCTAGCACCATGTCCTGGTTTCGGCTGGGACAGAGTTAATTGTCTTCCTAGTAGCTGGTATAGTGCTGTGTTTTTGAGTTAGGTATGACAAGAATGTTGATAACACTGGTGTTTTCAGTTATTGCTAAGTAATGTTTAGTCTAAAGTCAAGGATTTTTCAGCTTCTCATGCCCAGCCAGCAAGAAGGCTGGAGGGGCACAAGAAGTTGCAAAGGGACACAGCCAGGGCAGCTGACCCAAACTGGTCAAAGGGGTATTCCATACTGAGTGACATCACATCTAGTATATAAACTGGAGGGAGTTGGGGTGGGGGAGATCACCGCTCAGGAACTAACTGGGCATCAGTCGGCGGGTGGTGAGCAATTGCATTGTGCATCACTTGTATATTCCAATCATTTTATTATTACTATTGTCATTTTATTAGTGTTCTCATTATCATTATTAGTTTCTCCTTTTCTGTTCAATTAAACTGTTCTTATCTCAACCCACGAGTTTTACTTTTTTTTTTTCTGATTCTCTCCCCCATCCCACTGGGTCAGGGGGAGTGAGTGAGCAGCTGTGTGGTGCTTAGTTGCTGGCTGGGGTTAAACCACAACACACCAGCAATACACCAGGCGATCTAACAAGTTCATCAGTCATGCTAGTGCAGAAGCAAAGAGATGTCTCAGCGCCCTGTTTCAAACTGAGCCACTTTGCTGGGAGCAAAGCTGAGCACACCTCAAGGTGAGTACCTTCCCCAGCCACTGCCGTTTTGGTGCCTGATGGCATTTCCCAGTCTCTGAGGAAACCCCTGGCTCGGCGGTGCTGTCAGGGCACTGCCCAGCAATGGGCTCACACTGATCAAGCGTTCAGGCTGACACTCAGTGAAACCTTCCCCACAGGAGTAAGCCCTGGGCACTCGTGGAAGAGGGCACTGGGCTGCAAGGGAGAGCCTGCTCTTGGGGACTGAAGCCCAGAGCCAACCCCAAATGCAATCAAGCTCAGCAAGAGACTGCAATGCATCTCCTGGCAGGATAGATGGAAAAAAATCAGTGCAGCAAGGCTACATCTGGCCTCAATACACGGTCACAGCTGAAGAATGAGCAACACGTGCTAGAGGATTGGATCCCTTCACATGTCAATTCTTGGGAGGAAAACAAGGAAGGAGTTACAAGAGAAGTAAATATTCCCATCACAAGGCAATAAATGGGATCCCTCAGCTTTCTTCCAGCCCAGCTGCCAAGATATCTTTAACTCCAGTGGGGACCAGGCCTTGCTGCGATGATGCAGAGCTCCTCCATGCTTCCAGATGGTGCAGCGGGTGTGCAGCGGGTGGGGATTGAGGGTGAGGAGAAGGGCTGGGTACTCACTGTTCATATTTGTGCAGCGTAGCCTGAAGAAGGCTCAGGGAATAGACCAGCCCGGCAGCAAAGCTCAGCTGCTCTCCCGCCGCACCCCTGAGGCCGGTGCGCTCTGCACAGTTTTCGTTCAGATCAAACTTTTCCTGAGCCTGTTTGCTGATCAGTTCAGCCTGTTGGGGAAGAGGGCAAACCTTGTGAGTATTCCTGTGCTTGCTCTGATCTGTTGCACTTAGCCACAGACCAGCCAAACAACCCCACACACACTCCCCAAAAGCAAGCTTTCCTGGGAAAGACTTCTGCAGAAGGGAAGGGGAATTAAGAAGGACAGCAGAGCACCAACCCCCTGACCAGTGCTGCAAGACACCAAGGCTCACTGGCCTGCCCTGCCCTAACTGGCAGGCTCAACCCACCAGCACCACAGCTGGGTGCTCTAACCACTGACCTATCACCATCAGCGGGCAGGGACTCCTGCTTCCTCCTCCTCCTCCCTCCTCCCAGACAATTTCAAAAGTTCTCCAAGTAAACATTCAAAATCCCAACTTCAGCTGGGACAGAAAGGAAAGATATATTTCCTGCAGAGCCACGGCACACCCACCGACTCCGGGTTAGCCCCAGTGGCACAATGGGTTTGAAGAAGACACTCCAAGCCCCATCAGCCCAGCGCAGGAAACAGCCCCAGCTCAAAGCTTCAAAGGAAGAATTAGCACAAGCTCTTGACAAGGCCTAACTCCCTCAGGCAGGCGGGAGCAGAGGCACCCATCCCACCTTGCAGATGAGCCGAGGGATGAGCAGCAGCACCAGGATGCAGTCATGGTCCCCTCCGTGGCGCAGGAAGCTGTCGGGCATGAAGGATGTGAGGAGGGAGACGTGCCGGTTGGCCTGCTGCACCTCCATCTGCCGCAGCTCCATCTCGATGGCCTGCAGGAGACACAGGGTCAAGGCAGTCCGCTCAGTCCCCTCCCCAGCCCACTGCATCCCAGCCCGTTGAGTATTTTACAAAGTCGGAGCCCCTTTCCTCCTGGGACACAGCTAACATCTCGCTCCCTGGCTGTCACAGGAAACATTTCTCATTATGACCAACGGGTGCTCTGTGGAGGTGCCCAGGGACTGGTCTGGAGCTCTGCTCTAACCCCGGGTACAGGGTACACCATGTATCTGTGCTCACAAGCATTCTTTCTTTCCTGCCAGCGTTCAGAGTGTGATAAAAACAATGCTTACATTGTCAGCTCTGAGCACGCTCTTTCACAAGAAAACGTCCCTTTTTGCACAGCAGTATTTGAACTTTGACATTTCCCTTAGGAGAGAGAAACATCCTGACAGTTGCCTCAGCCTGTTTCCATGGCTGGCACGAGCATCACAGGCCAATGCCGAGAGCCATGCCCCTGGGCCAGCCCCACTGCATGGGGAATACCCACTCTGAGCCTGGCACCCACATGCCAGTGCCATGCCTCGGTGCCACCGCTTCAGGAGCCTCGCACGTGGGAATGAACGTACCCTGTTCAGTTCACATGCCTGGTGCACAGCTCTCCTGCTGGCCCTACCTTAGCATGGGCTTTCGTCTCTGCAAATTTAATCTTGAAGTCAAACGTCTCAGGAGGAGGCTGCTGCTGCTTCTCAGCAGATGCTTCTTGCTGACTCATGAGTTCTCGGTTCACGTCCTGAGCACAGAAAGAAGCTGCGATGAGACATAGAGACAAGCAGCATAGAGGAGATCTGTAATCCCACACCCTCTGCAGTACATACACACCTCACCTCCCAATGCCCCCTTCCTTGCAGAGGGCAGGGGGGGATCACGGGGGGCTCATTGTGCAACACACACAATGATGGATGAAAGTAAGGAACAGGAATGTAAGTGCCTTCCAAATGCTTGGCTGACTACACAATGTATTGAAGCCAAGGAATCCACACAGACTCATTACCCATCTCCTTTCATTGCCAGCAAAGCCCAGGAGAACCAAGACCAGTGCTGGAACAACCCCATGCTATTCTGTCTTGTCCAGGACTTGGTTCCCAAGCCTGGAGCACAAGCAGCACAGCGCAGTAAAAAGCTGAAGCAGCCATGTGTTCAGAAGTATTTTACAGTGCTGACTTAGCAGGGGCTCTGCCAGCGAGCCCCATCTGGACACAGGCAGAAGGACAGGCAGGGCTGTCAGAGGTCACGAGAAGCACATGCAGTCTGGCACTGCTGGAGGTCCCCAGGAAAGCTCAATTAGGAACTTGCTCTCCAGCATTAGCCATCTGTGTTCTGCCATGCCCACCTCCCACGAGAGCAGGAGGCAGCGTGCCATCCCTGCCCCCAGGGACCACCTCCTCTGGTAATGCTCTTGCCTACATATGGTCAGTCTGCTCCTCACCGAGGTGGGCTCCCAGAGGAGCACGGCTCCAGTGGGAACTGCCCCGCTGCCACGCGGGGGGCACCGAAGGGCCGCACCTGAAGGTGTGCAGTCAGCTCTCTGTATTTTTTGATGGTCTGCTGGTAGTCAGCCACGGTCTCCTGCGCAGCCTCCACACGCTTCTCTGCCTCGCGGACCCGCGCTGACGCCATATCCAGCTGCTCCCGTAACTCCAGCTCTGTCTCCCGGGCGTTTTCCTGCAGCTCATCATTCATCTCGTTCATGGCTTCCTGGCAAGGAGGAGGCAGCACGGGATGCGGTTACACCACAGCCTAGCAAGCGATGGCAGTTGGGCATTTTCAGAGCAGGGCAGAGGGGCACCCCAGGGTGTAAGGGGCATATTCTACAGAGCAGAAGGGTGCACTGTAGGGAAGCAGCACCAAGCGTAATGCCTGTAGGGAGGTTTCCCAGTCCCCTCTGGCACCGCTGCCAGGCAGTTCACAGTGCCTCAGGCAGCCTCACTGCCAGGCGGTCGGCTGGACCAGCCCTCGCATCAGCCCAGCCACACACCAGGCACGAAGCAAGCGGCGCAAGCCCTCCAGTACCGGCCCTTACTCCAGAGGAGTCCGTCTTACCAGGTCCCCAACAGTCTCGCGCAGCTCCCGGACCTTCTCCTCCAGGTCTAAGTTTCTCTCCGTCAGAGTCTCCACCATCTCTTCAGCACCCAAAGCAGCATCCACCTGCAAGCACACACCACATCATCCTCCAACCTGGAGCTCAACACACTGCAGCAAACAGCTCAAAAATCCTTTTATACCACGTTGGGATCACTCTGCCGAGCTGTGGGACATGGCAGATAAATCCACCTCCCATCCCGAGGTGACGGTTTGCCAGACAGTGCTTAAGCTCCCTCCTGATAGCAGAGGACAGCATCCCTCAGGAGAGCAAACAATTCAAACCAGAACAGCCAGCAGCCCCAGAAGGAAAAGCAGGTGAGAAGAGAGGCTTGGCTTTGGCTCTTAGAGATGTTACTGGCTCTTTAGCTGCAGCATCAGGGCACAAGGTTGAATAGTTCCAGGTCAGTGTAAATGATGCTGACCTCCAGGCTGAGTCTTGGCAGACTTGTGACAATGTTTTCCAAGCTCCCTGTCCCCCCTGACCTAGACAAGCAGTTATACACTTACAGTATTAATGGAGGAATGGGTATTTCAGTCTTTGCATTAAGAAGCATCACATCTGCTAGCAGCCCACCTTCTACCTAACTCAGGCTAATGCTCAGAGAGCATGAGGCCAGCCTCCCTCCAGAACTAAAGTTCGGAGGAATTGCACAGGCTGCTCTGCAGTGAACAAAGAACCTTCCTAAGGGCTGCCCCACACCTGCATCGACATCTCAGCCTGGTCAGGAACAAGCCTCATGAAAATCACCCAGGCAGGAAGATGTGATGGATCAGCACTGAGCGAGCAGCAAACACAGACCAGCCCTGGAAAGCAGGACACATCATCCATGTCCTGTGTTCAAGAGCCACCCTATGGCCAAGCAGAGTCCAGCACAGTTCCGCTGCTGGAACAGGGTTTGCTTTTACACAGGGACCCAGCCTGCAGATGTATCACCGAGCATGGCTCTCCAAGATTGACTGACAGAAAGCGTTCTGTGTCAGGAGGTGACCCAAGCTTGCCTGACAGCAGTTGCTCAATGCCCCAAATGGCTGCAAATGTCCCCTCCCCACCTATCCTTCCCCCAACAGACTCACCTGCTCCTTTAGCTCATCAACCGTTTTCTCTGCCTGCTTCACCTCCTCCTGAAGCTTCTCTCTCTGCTGACGCAGGGACTCCAGCTCTGTGTTTTTCTTCTCCATTTGCTTTTGAAGCTTCACGTGTTCCTGCTTCTCTGATGCAGACAAGTCCCGCATCCTTTGACAGCGCAAACAGACCCATCACAAGCCCAGCAGAGACCCAGGTACCAGAGCAAGAGAAGCCATTCCCTTCCCAGACATTGCTCTTGGTTGGCACCAGCAGAGTCAAGACCCCCTGCCTGCACTGGCTGCCCATCAGCAGTGTGAGCAGAGCTCCTTTGGAGCCTCTGGCAGCCCCTCCCTGGGGGGGACACGAGCAGCGACCCCAGAGAACAGCTCATTAACAGCGGGGGATGGGGGTGAATCAGTGCCTGAGATGGCACCTTCCTTTGAAAGAATGAGAGTCATAGGGGATGGAGAGAACAGAAGAGGAGAATGTAGAAAAATAGACAACAGAGACAGGCAGGAAAGAATAGCTGTAAATGGAATAGGCACAGAAAGGAAGAACCCAGTGAGCAACAAAAAATAAGTCACATTCACAGCCTTTCACAGTGTAAAAGAGAAGGTCAGCAGCAGAAAGAAGACAAAGCACAGACAAGGAAAGGTGCTTCGTCATGCACTGAGAACAGAGCTTTGCTTATGTGTACATTGAAGCCCCTGTGCGAACAGCTCTGCTAACAGCCCCAAAGTGGCTCTGCCCAGGGAGTGCAGGTGCTGGGAGCTGCTCTCACTTGGACCTTCTTTATACCTCCCAGCCCGAACACACACTGGTTTGGAAGTCCTTGCAAGGCAGTTTCTTGTGTTTTGCATCAGGAGGGGATGCTTCCACCTCCTCTACCTCTTCCTGGCCTACAGGAATAATTGTCTTTAAGCACAGGCTGTTCTCTGCACCAAAGGCAACACAGAACCCTGCACACACTGAAACACAGCCACACGGGAGGAGTGAGGTTGGACAGAAAGCAGCGGTGTGGTTACCAGAGGGACACCACCTGAACATGTGGCTTCCAGAAGGAAAAGTCCCAAAGCCCTAAGCCCCGGCACACGGGCTTGACCAGGGAAAGGCAACAACCAGGTCCCAGGCTCAAGAAACCTGAAGCAGGACCTGCGCAGGAGGCGTCTGGAGAACTGTCCTGTACAGGCTGCTTGAATAAACCTGCAGCTGCGCTGGAGAAGCAGAGCACTGCATGCACAGAGGAATGAAATACAGAAGCTTTCTGAAGCGGCTCATTTTCTCCCAATCTACATTAGTCTCCAGTGACAAGAGATTCCCCCTTCTCTGTTGCATGCTTAAAGGAGCACCAGAGCCCAGAAACAACCCAAGACCAGCTAGCAGGTGTTACATCGGCTGCTCAGGGGAAGTATTTGGATCAGTGCTCTGACACAAACTCCCGTTAGTGTAAGAGAGCGTGAGATGCCATAGGAAGGAACTCATTGGCAGCACCCCAGCCTTTGGGGAACACAAGTGGTCTCCTACCTTACAAGAGCTTCCTTGAGTCTCGCGTTTTGCTCTTCCAACTGTTTGACTTGGTAACTGGATGCTGCTCCATCTGAGCCTGCAGTAGAAAGGAAGCATTATTCTGCTTGTGCAGAAATAGCAGCTGCTAAACAGATCCAGTTCTCCTAACACTAAGTGACGTTACAAACACCAGTAAAAGGACAGCTACATCACACCAAGGGGAAATGCATCAGTCTCTCTCCTGCAACTGAGCAAAACTGAAGCCTGGTGCATAACACTGGTTCTCGTAGGCTGAGAGATTTCCCCGATGCCACCAAAGCCAGCTAGTGCAGATGAAGAATCACTGTATCAACCTACAGACTGTACCCAAGCAGCTGCTGGGCTATGGCAGTGGCACGACACTGGATACTGTGAGCGTTCTCAGCTCTCAACCCTCCTGGCCCTCACAATTCAGTGAAAACAAACTCAAATCAAAGACGTTGCTCATGTCAGAAATTTCCCCATCTCCCTGCAGACTACTCTTGTCCTCCCTGCATTTTTCCCAGTTCCTTGAAATGTCTACCTTTCTGTCACATCCCTCAGCCTCCCTGATCATCTGCTGCTTCTATGGGTTTGATTTTGTTTTCAATGAATGCCAATACTACAAGTGTTTAAAGGCTGGCTTGTTTCCTGCTGTGTATAATTTTAAAGCTCACCTTGAATACCAAGAACTAAGAGGCCATAGGGGAATCAAAACAAGGGTAATGCACTGGTTTTGAAGCTGTGCTCAGTGTGAAACTGGGAGGTTGGATCAGTAAGGAACAAAAGCAGTTGTTACCTCCCACATAAAGTCTGTCCCAGTCAAACATTTTTTGTGGTGGGATCCACTGTCCCCAAGAAAATGACAAGCATTAAACCTAAGCCTGAGCTCCTCTAAGCCCAGGACAGGACCCCTTGTCCCCAGACTCAAAAGCACAGCAGCTCCATCTCTGCCTTCTCAGTGAGGCTGGGATTCCAGTGAAGGTGAGCTGCTGTCTGCTGCTGACCTGCCCATGTGTGATGATTGTACCTCTGCCTGCCAAGCAGGGCTGAGGACGCAGCAGAAAGCACCAGTGGCTGCCGGAGGAAATCACAGAGGCAAAGCCTCAGCCCCACCGCAACCAGCAGTGAGGAGCCACCACTGCTCCAAGGCAGTCAAGTGTTCTCCTCCCCGGTGGGGAGCTACCTTGTGCAGTGGGACCCAGGCTGAGACCACCCAAAAGCTGACCCCTTCCCACCTTTCTCTTCGATCTCATGCTTCAAGATCTCCAGGTCCATCGTGAGATATTCCACCTTCTCTTTCAGGGAGTCCACCTCCTGCTGCAGGGACTCTGCTCGCTCTTCTGCCATCTCCTTGTCCAGAGTTGCCATTTCAATTGCATCGGCAGTGTCTGCCATCTCCTCCATGTAGCGCTCCTTGGCTTCCAAGGCATCTTTGGCTTCCTGCGGTCAAGCACATATGGGTGAGAAGACCCTGAAAGCCCAAGGCCAACAATGGAGAGACCCCTCTCACACACAACGAGCCTTGGACAATTATGTGTCTCATGGCTGTCCCAAAGGAGGATCAAGTCCAATTAACAACAGCTTATCTGGGCTGAGAGGGGAAGGCCCACGGTCAGTGCTCCAGGGTGCCCACCTCCCCTCTCCTGAGGCCTCTCCCCTGCTTCACACCTTCTCCCATGCACAAAAGAGCCCAGCAGAAAAACAATCTGCAGGTGAGGACAGACAGATATGAAGACAGAAAATATGTAGGCTTGTACTGGAGCACACAATCAAATAAATCACTGGGGAAACAAACCAAGAATCCACCCTGGAAAACTAGGGCGGAAAGAAGCAAAAGCTCAGCTAGGTCCTGCCGTCTGCCTGGGAGCAGCAAGCAGAGATGCGAAGAGCAGGTAACCTGTCCCTGGGGAGAAGGGAAAGAGGGAATTCACCAACCTGCAGCAGACATTTCAAATGACACCCCAAGGCAGGGCTCAGCAACAGCAGAGCAGCCACAGGAGAAATGCTGCTTGATAACGAGCAATGCTAAGATTCATTAGCTCCAAAGCCCTGTGGCTTTCACTGGCAGTGACTCATATCAACCAGCCCGGCAGGGCAGGAGCTCAAAATGTGTTAGTTTAGCTAAAGGGAGATGAGTTTTAACAGATTAAAGCCTACACTAGACAGTCAGGATCAGGACCCCCCCCCCAGGAAGCCACTGGAGAGAGGAACCCACTCCAGAGCAGGCCAGGAAAGACACGGCATATGGAGAAGGGAGCACCCATTTACACCCCTGTCGCTGGGGCAGGGAGGACTTGCACGCCCAGCACCCACAGGGGCTGAGGTGGGCTGGGAGCCCTGCAGATCGTCTACTCCAAGCCCTGCTCAAGCTGGGGCGGCTGAGCCAACTGCCCAGGACCCCGTCCGGTCATGTCTCATACATCCCCAGGGATGGAGACTCCAAACATCTCTGAGTAACCTGCTCCAGTGTTTGATCACCTTCACAGGGAAAAGGTTTTTCCTTACATTTAAACTGAATTTTCTGTATTTCAGTTTGTGCCCCTTTCTTCTTGCACTCTCAGTGGGCACCACGAAGAAGAGTCTGGCTCCGACTTCATATTTCCCCCATCACGTATTTATACACATCGGTAAAACCCCTCACACACCCCTCAGCCTTCCCAGATACCCACCACTGCTTAGCTCAGATGAGACTCCAGAGGACTGGATCACCTCGTCACTGTTTAACAACAGCTCCTGAAATATTCCAGCTTGCTTCAGCCCAGTTCCCAAATAGACTCAATGCTGATTATCAATTCAGTACAACAAAACAAAAGCTTACACTAATGCTGTATTTAAAATGAAACCACGTTGGGATGTAACTGCTTTAAGCCACGAGTACTGTGCAGGAACATACTGCTCACTTCCCAAGTATATTGCTTTAACATAACATAGAAGCAAGCAAGAAGAAGGACAAACTGCTGCTTCACAAACATTAGAGAGTCAAAGACAAGTGCAGGGCAAAAAAACCCTTCCACCACGCAGATGTGGCAGTTTTAAAAATTGTTCAAGACATCCAGGCGCTGGGACAGCGGGAAAGCTTAGGCTGCACAGTCAACATCAGGAGAGATGAACAGATCCCGCGGCATCACCAGTGAGCCTCTTCCTACAGGGCAGGCTCTTCCAGCTGGATTGGAAACCTCAATACACGGCAATGCTCTTAAAGCTGCTGGAGCCCACTGATTTTTGAAGCCAGCTGCAAGATCTCCAGGAGCTTTACTTAAGCTTTTGAAGGTGGGACTGGCAGTTTATCAGCAGGTTTGAATTTGAATGGTGTCCCTCCCACAGCACTGGCAGACCTGCAACAGCAGATTAAACCAGAGAAACGTGGCTGCTGCCACACTCTGCTGCCACACTTGGACACCTATCCTGCAAGTTGAGATGGGCAACTTCCTCCTCAACTATCGCAGTCTTCATCCCCATCCATTAAAGGAAACCACCTCCAATGTCAACTTATCTTACCCTGCACAAGCCTGAAAGTTGCACTGATAGAGGAATCGACTCAAGGACAGATCAGACGTTCCTGCCTCAAAGGCCAGGCTGTCTGACAGATGGGGTGGGCAGGCAGCGAAAAGCAAAGCAAATCCTGAGATGGACATCATCTCTGGTACCTTGGCAGGACTGTGCAAAGTCCACCCAAAGACTCTGCCTGCTCTGGCATCTTGTGTGGTTAGAGAACGAAGCTGTGACTTCAGCTCCAGGACAAGCTGCATGTACTACTGCCATGACAGACCAGACCCATGCTCACATGCTGCATTAAACACACAGCATAGTCTGACTGTATCTGGGATTTGCACTGGCAGCTCAATACCTAAATCAATATTTACACTGGAGAGAACAGCGATACGCGAGGTCAGAGGCCATTTTAGGACCTGGCACGTATTCAGAAGACAGGAGTCAGGACAGCACACAGTTTAAGGCTAGCTAATACTTCATAAAAAAACTGACACACATTTTCAGCAATTGAATTAGCCCTGGAATCATCTCTCCCTATGCAAGCCCCAGGACCGAAGCTGCGCAGCTCCCCAGGGACGCTCACCTTTTTGGCCTCCTTTAAACGTTTCTGGAGATCAGCCTGTTGTTCTTGCATTTTGCTCTTCCATTCTTGCACCTGCTCCAGCTGGATCTTGTACTTCTCAAGCTCTTTAAGCTTCGCTTTGTCTTCATTTCGCTTTATCTTCAGAGTCTCCAATTTCTCCTCCAGGTCCCTGACTTGAGAACGCAAATTTTCCTCCTCCTACAACATCAAACTAAGAATTACTGAAAGCAGCAGCGGCATCCTTTGGAGAGAGCTCCAGATACATTAATTAACCCACACAGAACCTGACCCATCAGCTAGCCTGTATTTTGGCATTGTTACTGTGCAGTTTTAGAAGAATGCATCACTCTACACTTGCAGCTACAGAGTCCGTCTGTCATTTTAATCTGTTGACTTTTACTACACGTACAACATGTGATAAATGTTCCTTGAGACACTGACATAAACCTTTTGGCTGGCAAAAGGTCCTGAGCACCTTGCTTTTGACTTCACTGTCATCTATGGATGCCTAAATCCTTTAAAAAACAAACCAAAAAAACCCCACCACTAACATGTCCAAGTTCACCCTTCAACAACTCTTCTCATGCTCCTACTCAGAGTAGAGCAATGCCATGCAAGAAACACGTTTTCACAAACAGAACCAGATCTCACAGAAAGGTTCTACCAAAACAACGTGCACGATGGTACAGACTTACAGCAGCCAGTGGATTTAGTTATTAGCGTGTAATTCAGAAACGTGCTGACACACACACGTAGGGTGCACCTCAAACTGCGCGTTCATGCCGCGAGTTCACTGTGCTCCGGGCAAGCTGCTCCCCTTCCTTCCTCCCCCAACACCCACCCACCCTACAGAGCACAGCAGACGTTCGTACAGGGGGGGTCTCCCCCATGCTCCCTACCTGGGGGGGCCGGTGCGCATTGTAACCCACAGTGTGTCAGACCTGGCGCAGCTCTACAAGAGCGAACCAGGTACAAGCCTAAAACCCAGGAATCCTCCTGCCTCGGCAGACTGACTCCTGAAACGGTCTCTGCTGTGCCCCGCTGATCAGCTCGCATGGGCAGCCCAAGACCTTCTCCAAGGCTCTCTAGCCTGTTACCCACACAGAGGCGGGTGCCTCGGGCCGTTCCCGCAGCACTGCTGGCTGGCCAGCCCCCCTCTGCATTCACCCCCTTCTGCTCTAAGTGAATTTGGGCCACGTTAGTTGGGGTTCATCATGAAACCAGCTTTACCTGTAGTAAAAGATACAGCTTGAGGAGGATACTAACACCAGGACGCAATGGTCCAGGAGTGGCTGCACAGTGACACAGCTCTGCAGCTGCATCCTGCAGCGTTATCTTGAGACCAAAGCCAACAGTGGCTGAAATGAAAGCTGGCGCGTGGAAAAGGGACACAGGCTGGAGATTTCCAACAAGATGGAAACGCAGCCCCCTCGGGGGTCGCAGGCCCCCCGGTTATAACAGTTCCCTGGCACAAGCCTCTTATGCTCCAAGGGCAAAGGCACACCTGACTCGCCTTAAAACACAGGCAAGGTTGGCACCGTGTTTCTAAACAGCTATGCTGCAACTGGAGAACTGCCCACGCAGGAAGGGGAACACCACTCAAGCCACACAAAGTCATAAAGGTATTGCACAGCCACACATGAGCTGTTACTGGAGAGTGAGTTAGGTCAAGGCAAAACCCTCGGCTCCCCATTACGGAGCTGATGGGGCAATTTCCACATGCACACTCATCAAACCAGAGCCTCGGGGCAGTGGTCACCTGGCCTTCATGGAGACACTGAGATGCTGCCGAGCTGTTCTGGAGACAGAGAATGCCATCAGTTACACTGGCCTGTCTTGAACACAAATCATACATCTAAAGTACACTTGTGTTTTACCGAATGGGACAATAACTGAGGTTGGGAGACGTGAGTGGAGGTCTCTGCTCCACGTCCCTGCTCAGTCATGCTGAGCAGATGAGGCTGCTCAGGTCCTTGTCCAGCCAAGCTCTGGCTGTCTGCAAGGACAAGGTCCCGCAGCCCCTCTAGACCCATGCCAGTGTTTGACCACCCTCACCATGACAGCTCTTCCCTAACACCGGCCGGAACGTCCTGTGCTGCCACTCACGCCTGTCGCGCCGTTCGCCGTCACTACACACCTCTGAGGAAAGCCCCGTGTCCATGCCGTTTAAAGAAAACCCCACCCGAGGTCCCATCTCTTGAATTCTGTAAATAAGTGTTGGTGCTGTACGACAGACCCCAGGCTCCCCTCGGTACCTGGACTTTACAGTCCCACTCCCCTTGCTTGCAGCCTGCGCAGCTGCGGTGAGAGCCCTCGCAAAGAGCAGGGTAGCTGCCTGAAGCCAGGGTGATTCAGTCTTTAAGTGGCATAGCCCAGACAGCCCCTGCCAGAGATGGCCCTGTGCTCTTCACCAGTACCCACTTGATCCCACAGCAGCATCCACGTAATCCCCCGGTGAGCTCCCCCCAGAGAAAACTGATCCTGTATTTGCTGATTCAGCTCCTACAGCCAGAGAAAGGCTGATGCAAACCTGGGCAAATGGCTACGAGCAAGGGCAGGAGAAGGGGATGCAATCCTCCTCTTCTGGCAGTAGCACAGGGTTAAAGCAGCCTCATGACTAAAGCTTACAAATCATGAAGCTGGGTGACATTAAGGAACAGATTTTGAAAAAAAATCCTACGCAACGCCAAGCAGCATAGGAAAACCACACAGATTTCTCCTCTGCTGCTTTCTCAACCCTGGTCACACAGATGCCACCAGTACTACCAAATGAATGGTTTTTACACCCATTAGATAAACATGTTACCAGAGTCCTTGTGGGCAACCTGGGGGAGTGGGGACATCCCTTCCTCCCACCCAGTGGTGGCATTTCCAGCCTTTTCCTCAATACACAACCTCAGAGCGAGCTCTTTGTCCTCTCATGCTATTAATTCTTTGCCCTCATGCCCCAAATCTTTCACAAGCTCTAATTTTAACTAATTAATACAAAGCAGGAAGGAAGTAATGAAAAACTATTTTACAGATCGAAAATGGAATAACTATGCTGATATAACTATTAGAAACACCCAAGTTTAGGAAATATTGGACCTCTCTAAGTGGTCTTTGTATCTGAAGGCACGAGCATTCCCAAAGCACATCCACTGCTGGTTCCTCCACTCCAGTTCACCCAACACCAGTGGGTGGAGCGGGCAGTGTTCAGGTCCTCCTCTGGATTTAATGCAGTTGAGCTCTCCCCTCACTGGCAGGTTCAAGCTCCGACTCAGAGCCTCGGCTCCCAGCATGTTCACCTGCCAAATTGCTCTGATGCCACGTGTATCCCACTGAGACCCGGGAAGGAAGAACATGCATCAGGAACCGAATTAAGCTATGGCCTCTCCCCTTCGGAGGTGTCTTTCCAGTTTTGGTCTGTCAGCCTCTGCATTTGTTCTTGGCCAACTCCCTGCCAAGCCGTGCAGAGTTCTCTCTGTCCCTCTCTGTCCCTGGCTGCTCTGCTCCTCCCGCAGACCGTGGTACCCGCACCCAGCACAGCCTTACGGGTGGTCACACAAGCCCTGTGCAGAGACCACCAGCGGGACCCCTCAGAGGATCTCTTGCTATCCTTTCCCTCCTCCTCTTCCTCCTCCCGGTGCTGGTAGCAGGTTTTCTCTTCTCCTCCCCTCAGGAGCGACCACCCTCCACACTGGTAAAGCCGGCAGCTTACCTGGGCCACAGCTTACCTTTGTGGGCGAGGGAACCGGAGGTGCCACCGGAGAGGTCAGGGAGGGAGTTGGAATAACCGGGGCCACCAGCGGCGTCTGGGCAGGCGTGCTGGGCTCACTGCTGCTCATCTCCCCGCCAGAGGCAGAAGCTGAGCCCGAGGGTCCAGCTGTGCCGCTGGATGCTGCAGAATTGGGGGTCCGGGTGGGCTGCAAAACAACACGGTCAAGGGAGAAAGTCAGATGAGCATGTTCCAAGGGAGACAACGCTTCCATGACCAGTCCATCTCCCTGCGCTCTTTGACACCACTTCATCTCTGGTTTCCTTTCACCAGGGTGTTTCTCCAGGTCAGCCACTGTCTCACAGACTCATATTTCCAGCACAGATGAAACCCAGAGCATGGCGACAGCGGGGACATCAACAGCAAAACAGCTCTGGCTGGCTGGAGTGCATCCGCGCCCTCGCTGTACCCAGACCTGCAGCGTGCTGAGGACCGGCACTACTGCCGACACTCCCCAGCAGCGTGAACGCTGCAATCTTGCACTGCTCTGGGAGGAGCCTGGCTCCGCCAAAATTCACAGATAATCAGTTGTTGAAGGGAAAGGTAAAATTTTATTACACCACTGACATAGTTAAAAAACCAAAATGGATCTTTTTCTGAGCGCACAAGCCCTGCTTCAGGTCTGAGACAAGATGAGCCCCTCTCCCTCCTGCAGTAGCGGTGACAATAAAAGATTGCCTCTCCCTACAAACTGTGCTGCATTTATTTTCTTGTACTACCATATCTACCTACACTGCTGCTGCAGATACAGACCCAGCTGCTTGCTCTTCACAGCAAGACCAGCTCGCACCCCGAGGTCCTGGGACATGAGGGCAGACCCTGCCTATCAAGTGAGCGTGTCAGAGGGGATCAGAGCAGGGACTAACAAGGGTCCTCAATAGTGTTTGCAGAGGTTTTGGTGTTCCAGCTCCAGAGGATGAGACGGCAAAACCCCAAAGCACACCAAGACGGGAGCGGGGAAGGTTTCACCCCTGTCCACCCTCCACATCTGGAAACTTGACAGGACACATCTGCTGCTCAGCATTTGTAGGAGCCTGAGTCAGGTGCTGCTGTGCCCACGTGTGCCAGCACCACCGGCAGCTTGTTGGGGACGCACTGCGGCAGGCGCCCGAGTCTGCACCCTCTCTCTGCAACTACACCAGCTGCGGGAAGAAGCACCGAATTTTAGGGGAACAGAAGGAGAAAATGGAAGAGTTCACCAGAGTCCAGAGAAAACCAGTGGAGCTTGGAGGAACCAGAGCAGCAGAGAGTTGCTTCATCAGTGCTTACGAGGCTGTTAATTGCTGGCTGGGAACCCAGCAGTGAGGCTGGCCATGTAACCCAGGTGACCAAGGGAAGCCAATGTCTGAAGGAAAGCACCAGGTCCATTAGAAACCTCTGCTCTTTTCCTCACGGACCTGTATTTCTGGGGCACTCACCTCTGTGGCATCTAACACTGTGTAAATTAATTTCCGGACTTTTTATTTTACTCCTCAAGACTGGCTTTTTGGTGCACTGCAGTTTCCCAAGGCACATGGCTCACCCCAGGCTGGCCAGGCACATGCAAGGACACAGCCGGGACATGCGCAGCATCTACCCCTCTGCACCCGCCTGCTAAAGCAGCAGCAGGACGCAGAAACCAGGCGCTCACTTGCCATGCTGTAGTCAGATTTTCTGCCAACTCCTAGCTTATTCTAGGCAAATGTGAGCTAACTCACCTGCGATAGGTAAAACGCTCCATGGACAGGCAGGCAGCTCAGCCCTCCTGTCCCAGGTGCGATCCCGGGCTCTCCCAGGGATGGTGCGAGCCCCTGCCTGGGAACAGTCTCCATGGCACCAAGCCACACAGACGCTACCTCCAAGAAATACACTTCTCAAAACAAGGATGTTGTTCTTGTTCCTGCTGCTTTAGGGATTAAAAACCCTTCACAGAGTGAGCCTTCAGCTTCTGTGGGGACAGAGCAGCATCGCCAGGGACACACCTGGTAGTGTTCCACCTCTCATTGCATCTGAAGAGCTAGAAACCTTCAGCAGCTGGGGTCAGGGAAGGTCCAAGGGATGTACTTTCTTCCAGAAAGGGCCAAAATGCAGCACGGCATCCTCTAGAGCCCTCTGCACAGGTACTGGACAGCCTTCACTAATGCTTCCTATTGAAAATCCAACCCAGGAAGGTCCAAGCTGCCAGAGAAAGCAGCCTGCCAACTGAGCCTATCTAATGCGGACACATCTGTGAACCCGACCGGAATAGGATGCAATGGCTCGAGAGGGGTCCGCAACGCTGCAGAGTGCCAGAGCAGCTGGTCAACATGGGCAACAGCTCTGATCTCAACACGCATGCAGGGGTGTCTTCAACTCCATCTAATTCCTGCCCAGCATAGATGAGGGGCTAAAGAAGGAGGAGGAGGTCACATAGGACATCCAGTCACAGCTTCTCTCCAGCAGAGGTTGCAGAGAACAAGAACACCATTCAAACCGAGGGCAATGGTACATGATCCACTGAGAGCTCTCCAGGACTTGCCCTGGTAAAGGGTAAACTCCCAGCTGGGCCTGGAAACTTGCTTAAACTCCACACCAGCACACAAAAGCTGCTTACCTTGAGCTCACTTCTCTGCCTCACTGCAAATGCATCACATGGACTCACAGCAAAATCCTTGCCGTGTCTCAAGCATTTGGGGAGGAGACATTTTAGAGGAACATTTAACCTACAGAAGGAGTGGTGGACTCTCCTCCTCACATTGCACTCATATACTTCAGTCACACTTTCTTCTTCCCCGTGAGGTCCTACCTCAGCCTGGGCTCTGGCCCTACAGTCCCAAAATGACAGTTAACAAGATTATTTTTTGGAGGGGAAAACTAGATGCCTGGCAGCTGGCATCCCAGCTGCCCTGGGACTGAATGAATCCATCACTACCCTGGTTTGAGTTTCTTGTACAAGCCCGTGAAAATAAAGCCCTCCCTGCAATGTACCCCTTCACAGGAGAGAAAAAAATTGTTCACCATTTACAAACCATAACTTGGCTACGACAGAGTTCTTTGAGGATTCATCTCCCTTGTTTGCTCTCCTCCAACCATGTGCCCCTTCGCAAGGCAAGTCCTGCTGGCTAGGGGCAGACCTCAAAATGTGAGCGATTCTCTGTGCTGGAATCAATCCAGCCCTGGCTGACACCTCTTGGCTCTCACCTCTCCTCCAACAGATAACCTCAAGATCCCACTGGAAAGAAACCCACGTAAGCTGGGAAATGGCAGTCAGTGAGAAGCAAGTAGTAACATTAACAGGGACACCAAGCAGCGTGCTCTGGGCATTACTACACCGCTTTTATGCTCCACTCTGTTAGATGAGCTCTGGCTAAGAGCACAAAGCTCTTCCATAGCCATCTTGCCCAGGCAGGTTGTCCCCAGCAATTTAGACACGCTCCAGAGGAGCACATGGCTCCTGTGAGCTCCTCCACAAGACGGAAGGACAAGAGAAAGCGCACGTTGGGGTTAGCACTCAGCAAGTTGGTATTTAACATAGAGGGGATGCTCAGTGCCCCTGACCGCAGCTGCTCACCTTGGGCCGCCGGGCGGTGGTCTGGAGGGCAACAGGAGCGGAAGGCAGAGGAGGAGAGACATTCATACAGGGACAGACAGGAGCAGAGATACAGACCGCAGCAGCGCAGCAGCAGATGCAGCAGAGAACAAGGTAAAGGAAACAAAAGACATCACGGCAATTAGTGTGCATGGCATCAGGTGTACGAGCTCATTAACCCACGCTCCCAGGGCAGCTCCGGGTGGAACCCTGCTAGCAGAGCTCCCGCGGACACAGAGACACAGAGCCCGGGAGCAGCGCAGCCTCCCGGTCAGCTTCTCTTGCCTAGACCAGAGATCGCTCATCGAGCTCCAGCCCCGCTTCTCCCCCTTTAGCAAGGTGCAGGACCACAGAGCTGGGGAGAAGGCCGACTGCCTGGGTTCACCAGGGTCTGCTTACAAGGAGTGGGTTTAACTCAACGCACCTTTCCGAGAGGTCACTTCAGTGTGAGATTGAAGGGGTTTTGGTTTTAAATTTTTTGTTTTCCCCCTCCCCTCACCCCTTTGTTTTTCTGAAGGGACCAGAGCATCACCAAACCAGCTGCCCACAGAGATGCTGGAGCCCCCGGGCTCTATTTCTCTTTAGTCATAAAACTCGCAGGGACAACATGGAGCTTCTTCTCAAACACTTCCATATTTTCTTTTCATTTCCGGAAATAAACGCATCCATCTACTTCAAGACAGGACCCTCCACCCACCCAAATACACCCACCGTTTGCTCATGCAGCATAGCAGTAACATAACCATCACCAAGTCGGTGCTCTCAGGTCGAAGGCTGGGGAGGCCACATCACCCATCTCAGCACATCCTTGCTGTGCACTTACACATCAGTTAACAAATATTTTTCCCGTTAACAAATAATCCAACCATAACTGATATAACAACAGGTAACAGTGAAGCTGGCAGCACTCTTCTGCTGGCTGGCAGTGGGGAAAGCTGGACGGGCAGCGCTCTGGGTGCAGGCAGGGAGCCCTCGGGTACTGGAAGCCATCGGACCGGGCAGAGGGAACCGCTGGCAGGGGCATCTGCTTTCCAGCTGCGGCTTTAAAACACTGGAGCAGGTTTTAAAGCTTTTCACATTCTGCTTCATTTTGTTATTCTATTACCTAATCCACAGCTTAAAGTAACCAAGAACAGAAAAGATCAATAAAAACGCTGCCACGTGATCCTACCCAAGGATGCAGTCATGAGCAAAACATTTGGTCCTACCAAGCCCATCAGCAAATGCTCAGCCCCTGCAACCCAGCGGCAGACCCATCCCAGACCAGCGCAGCACCGTACCCACCACCACAGCTTCTCTCTGATATTCAGAAGCAATGGTTGTATTCCCACCCAAGGCCTTGATAAAGTAGCCAAGAGACCTTATAGCTTTTTTTTTTAAAAAATATCGATTAGAACTCGATGGGTTATCACTTCTAAATAGCCGATTACCTATTGCATTACTTAGGCTAAATCCTATTTTGCTCACTTCCAGCCTTTTCTAAAAGGCTGCACTCAACAAGACGTTCATTTCAATTCTGAGGGAAGATACCCATCTTCCATAATATTTTCTGCTTGGCAAAATTTGCCAGGAAAACGTAATGACAACAGTAAAAGCTTAAAATCCTCAGATAAATGCAGGACTGATTTAGGAGCAGTGGTATAAGCTCTTCAGGAGTACTCCAGCATCTTTGAAGAGTCCTGATAAATAAAGATTACATTGAGTGGCACCAAAAATCTGAAAAATACTCTGAAAAAAACCCTCCCTCGGGGACTCTGCAAGCCACATGCAGGGAGATGCTTCCACTCCTTGCCAAGCACGTGCCTCCCAACGCAGCACGTTGTGGGGGAACTCAAGAGGGCCCCCACCACTGGGCACAGTGCTCCCTGCCATCCTGCTGCCTGCTCTGCGCAGTCAGCACTGAAAGCACCCTGGTGCGTGGCAGACACAAGCAGCCAAGGGCTGGGGCATTTCACATCGACAACCAAGTCTCTGCATTCAAAATACAGCTTAGTGCTGCCCACCGCAGCAGCTGGACATCGGGGGAAATACTCAACAAGCGACCACTGAACCTCTCCCTAGCTGGGCGATGGGGTGGGGAGACGCCAAGCATCTTCCCCTACTCAAACCACACCAAACCCTTAAAAAAGGGAGAAACTTCTAAGCCTTCTCTAAAAGCTAGCCACACTAAATGACAGAGATTAATCCTGGTTTCATGCCTCCTCCGGTGTAAGGCCATTTTGGTCCCTCTCCACGTAACACCATGTGAAGACTATAAAAAGCTGAAGTGTCAGCCCTGAGATCCCTGAGTGAGCGGCTCCTTGGCGAGGGGCTCTGCTGCTCTCTGGCAGGACCGGAGGGTGACCGGGCTCCCTGCCACCCCAGCCGTCCTCCTCTCCATCCGGCTGTCACACAGCATGCCTCGTGCCAGCAATTTGCCCGCTGTGCTCCATGGAACACTCGCAAGCGTCTGGCAGAAAGGTGGCTGGACTGGGACACTGGCTTTTCCCCCTTCTAGCCATTAGGGTATGGCATCCAGCTGGCGAAGAGACGGCGTGCAGGAGGGAGGCAGCAGGACTCCATCAGCAAAGCTCTTCACAGCTACGGGAGCATCCAGGAGCCCTGCTCGGGAGCTGGGAGCAGATGCTCAAACCTCCACCAGGCTCCAGACTATGTAGTAGCTTAATACAAAAACTTTGGGCCCTCCTGGATCCTGGGATGCTCTGCACCACCCAGCTGTGGCTATTAATATTTCATTTGGCGGTTCTGAACTCTGCTGCATAATGTTGCTGCATAAATATTTGATGACATTACACAACCTTTGTTCCCTTGGCAGGTCCTGCACTCAGGAGCAAGGAGAGCATCTGGGGCTCAGACACAAACTTCACTTCTAGCAGCAAGAACTCTGGCAAAACTCCTCCTGGCTACCAACAACTGCCTGCGGTGGGGCCGGCATCGCCCGTCTCGAATGTGGGGCTGCAGATCGCAGGTCCCTCCTGACTCAGTTCCATTCCAAGTGCAGGAGTCTCGACCCGGACCCAACCGGGAGCACTGAATGTTGGCACCATCATGACTACGGATGAGCACTCTTGTATTAGCATCACCTTGCACCAGGCAGGACCGATACTGTATTGCTAAACACTTCTGCTGGACAAAGTCTGAGGGCTTCTCATGCAGAAAAGCAGAACTTCTCAGACTGCAACTGCTGCTGCAGAGATTTCCACGTAGTTTCCACGAGGGTTTCCAGCAGCGGGTGGAGGGGGCCGGCATGCACCTCCTGAGCAGGGCTGGCAGCTGCCGGAGTTGATGCCCGGGCATTAACTGAGCAAAGGTCAGCACTGCCCACCCGAGCAGGCAGGATGCCATCCCGCTCACCGTCAGGGAACTCAGTCTCTCGGAGGAACCAAGCCTTCTCCAGACAAAACCTGTTGGCATTAACACTGTCTCTACCCCCACAGCACTCCACCAGCAGAAAGACGAGCTCCCTCGGGGTGTTTTTCCCACGGTGATGTTACCTGCGTTATTGCTGGGTATACACTACAAGAAATTTTGCATTTTAAACAACCGGCAACACCTTGCACATGCACTCTCTTACACGCATGATCACGCACAGAGACAGCATGTGCAAGGGGAAGAAACAACAGGAAAAGCAGGATTAAATCAAGCAGTGGTCAGATTTGTAAAGCTCCCTGCCAGACAGAGTGCTGAGCATTGGGCTGGCCCCACCACTCCACCCTTCTGCTGGAGGCAGAGGAAAATCAGTGTTTGTAAAACTTTTCATTTGGAAGTGGATTAAACAGGAGCTCTTAAAGTAATCACCACGTAACAAAGTATTTCACTGTATTTGGTGAGCTCAAGGAACCACAGACATAAATCAAGAGCATTTACTGTAATGTTAATAAAACAGCAAAGTCTTCTCGCTGACACAGCATGGCCAGTGAAGTTGCACGTTTATGCCTTTGGTTATTTTTATTTTCACTTCTTCTTTGAGATCAGGCAAAAATTCTCAGGATTTCTCTTTAAGCTGAACAATGATATCCTGGTTATGCTAAAAATAAACATATAGGACACTACCAGAGCACAAACCAGAGTCCGTGCTGTAACCTGCAGAAACGCCAGCTTGACAGGGAATCCAGATACGACAAACCTTTGGAAATGTTAAAAGCAGAACCCAACAGCACAGCTAGCATTGCTAAGGCAGGAAAAACGTTATTATTAACATGCAACTTCCACAAGCCAAGCACCCTCCGGCAGCCGGGAAGCCACCAGAGCCTGTGCTCCAGCCGAGCTGCAGAGATGCTGCATGCAACACAGGCACAGACAGGTGAAATGGAGAAATGACTTGAACGGAAACTTGAAAGGAAAAGCCAGACATTAAATGATGCTGCTTTCTCATTCAGCAACCTCCCCCCACCCTGTCTGTCCACAGGCACCTGAAACCGGGTCAAACTCACAATTAAAGCTCAGCAGCATTAACATACAAAAAAGGAAAAAAAAAACAGAGCAAAACAAGGTACGTTCAGAAGCAGCGTTAGCAATGACGGTGTGGATACAGCAGCAGATTGTACCTTCCGTGTTGCCGGGGCCTGCCTCATCATTGCAGAAAAGACAGACGGAGAGAGAGAGAGAGAGAAAGGGAAACAGGGAGGCAGAGAGACACTGTTAGCACACTCGGTCACAACAATGCGGCTCTCGGCGGCTCTGTCTCGGGAGCACGGGCTGCCCGGCAGCGCTTGCAAATGGCTGCAGCCTCCCTCTATCCGCTCGCCATCTGCCCCGATAATCCAGCGAATGCCTCTCCCGAAGCGCCGGCTGCTACGGACGCGGCTGCTCAGCGGGGCTGCGATGCGCCGAGGCCGTGGGGGCCCATGCCAGCCACCGGAGCCACGGCTGCTTGTCCTCTCTCCGCCGGTGTCTCCAACCACCGCCCCGGCGGCTCATTACATCACCGCCGGTGGGTCTCTCCTCCCCGCGCCGTGCGCCGGGGATGCTGCACCGAGCCGGTGGCGGCGGGCGATGCTCCTCTCGGGCCAGGGGTCCTCAGTAGCTTAGCAACACCCCGGCTCGGCCACCTTGCCGGTGGGTCCGGCCAGCTCCGTCCCTCCGCTCGGCATCCACGCGATGCCCTCCAACCTCTCTTGCCCACAGCCCGGCCCGCCCTGTGCCTGCACGCCGCCACGGCCACGCCGGCCCGAGGGGCGGCCGGGACCTCGTGAGCAAATCCCCTGAGCCCGGACAGATGGACAGAGCTGAGCCCGGACAGACGGACAGATGTCTGCGCGGAGCCACGTCCATCTCGCGATGCTGCTGTTCACCACCCAGCCCGACTCCCACCCTCGCAGCCGCCCAGCTCAGCTCCAGCCACGCGCCTCCTGCCAACAAGGGGATTTATTTTCGAGAGCTCAATGCACCCCTGCCCAGCCAAGGATGCCGGCAAAACCCCCACGGCAGGACCGGCCTCAGAGAACCCCTGCCCTAAAAAAAGCCCCCGCCAGTGAGTACTAGCACCCAGCGCGGCATCCAGCACGTCAGCCAGACGGCCGTGTCTGAGCCTTATGACACTGCCAAGCTCAAACCCTGAATTCCTGCTTGGCATCCTTGCTGTCCCTGGACCAGCACCCCATCAGAACTGCAACACGGGGGTCTAAATGCCAAAGCAACCAGTAACACTCCGAGCAAGATCTCTCTGCAAACTCTGCAAATCCCAATGCCCTGACCCCACTGCACGCTAGAGATCCCAGCCCTTTGGATATCAATTCCTTTTACATACACACACATCTTTTTTCTGTGTATTGTATTATATGTGTGTGAACATGGACCTTCTTTTCCAATATTGACAACTCCCATTCCAATTCCATTATTTTCCAATACTTCCACACTAAGGCAGCAGGAAAGAGAGGAGCTCAGGCTGACCCAGGCTCACACACAGCAGCAACTATCCTTCTTAAATAGTATGTGCATATACAAACCTTTACACACAAAGTGTATTTTTAGCACCAGTAGTTATAGACACTCAGTGCAATGCTTGCAATCTCTTGGAAAAAGTCCTTAAAGGCAATTTTCACCAGCAGGTTAAAATTTCCTGGAGCCTTGAGGCAGTCCCACAGTTTGCCATGCCACAGACAGTCTGCACCCAACTGCAAGAGCCATTATCTGCAGTGAGTTTTGATTTCTGAATTAGGAAAATGAACATCTGTCGTGCCTTGCACAGATGTTCTCCCTGGACTGAGGTTTTGAAAGTTGAGAGCATTAAAATATGTATGTAGATATACATATCGGGGGGCGGGTAAGTATATATTCTAAAAATCAAACCCTGTGTTTTTACGAGACTCTTAAAAGTCTTCTAACCCAACAAAAGCCATCCCCTCCCAGAGCCCATTAACTTAATTTTCTTCAGAGACAGAGGACGGGAAGTTTCAGACTAAAAATTAGCATTTGGGACAGAGAAGCTGGAGTCAATCAGAAGGAGCTAAGGAAGAAAACTGCCACCCCTAAGAGAACTGTGCGTGTGCACCAGGTGCCCTAGTGTTTCTGTGGGATGGGGAACCGGAGCTGAGCAGACCCAAATGGACCCACACTGCTCCAGGGAGGTGTCGGGGGGGGGAAGGAATGGCATCTGCCCCTTCTCCTCAGCCTCCCTGCTGTGCCCATCCAAGGGGGACAGCCAGCCACGCGTCCTCCCCCCAGCACAGCCACGTCCCCCGCTGCTGCAGGAACCCCCCCAGGAACACCAGCCCACGGCACGGAAGCCACCTCCTGCACAAGGCGTCCCCGGGCGCAGGGACCTGCTGCACCTCCAACTCCAGCAGCACCCGGGCAAGGAGGGAAGGTGGCAGCCGCTGCACCCAGCACCTGGAGGAACAGCATCACCTAATTTAACCATCACAGCGGCAAAGCAGAGCCCTCGCAGTTCCTCTCAGCCCTATGTTCCTGTTACACTGTAGGAAGCCTCCGGGATGACTCCACAAGAGCTTAAAAACACTCACCCTGCCCAAGGTAGCAAAATAAAGGCTAAGTGAAGGTTCAGTTGCTTTGTAATTACATCCAAGGGGCAGACACAAGCAAAGGGAAAAGCTAAAGGGCAATGTGGCATATTAATCACAGGTAATAACTGACCAGGAGTAAACGGGGTGGGAATTAGGAGATTTCTTAACAGCAGAGTGAGACAGTTTGGAGACAGCCTCCCAAGAGCAGCCGTGGGGACAGGAGACCCCGGATTCAGGCACCCGCTGACAAGAGGGGCTTCTCCACAGGGGTCCAAGTGCCACAGCCACATCCCGATCACAAAGCAAGCGGAGAGGTTTGGGGAGTGGGGACAGGGGCCAAGCAGACCAAGGCTCCCCTCCAATTTTTTTGCCCTTTCCTTCCAGCCAAAGTTCAAAACTCAGGTACACTTTTTAAGAGACTCAAGGGACACTTCAGATAGCCCAAAATTCAGTAATTAGCTACATACGTGGAATTTCCTACCCTATAAGGCTCATACTTGAAACATGCAGATCGGGGTTTTATTCTGTTTGATACACTTAAAAACTCTCACAGTATTTTTGCTCTGAAAGTGATTTCAATACCTGTCAGGAAAAACAGCATGTCCAAACTCTACAGCGATGCTTTCCAAAATCTGCCCTTCTGGGGTCCTCCAGTCTCATAGTAAGTGGGCTGCAACTGTGCTACAGAAATACTGACTGGTACGGACTTTAACTGAAAGCCTACACAAATTTCATGCCAGTTCACAAAAAGCCCACCCTGGGAGCTGAGTATCATCTATTTGCCTGAAATATCTCCATCACTGCTGCTCCAAACTGCTGTGAAGACCAAGGCGACCGTCTGCAGCAGCACTGCACATGCTGCACAGCCAGGAGCTGAATCACACACACATCTGCCCACGTCCTCATTTTATTATCGGACTCCAAAGTCCTTGGGGTAACTGAAAAGCACTTAGCGCAGAGTTCAGGTTACAGACTCCAGTCAATCGCCTAAAAAGCATGGCGGAGTCTGGGTTTCATTACACATTAAAACTGAGTAGTGCTGGCTGGAGACAAGCTGCACACCAACCCCCCCAGGCCCCCCAGCACAGCCCGAAAGCCTTTGGGCCTGATGGAACAGATCACTGCTGGCTGCTCCGGTTAATGGGGGGAAAGCTGTCATCTTGCTGGATTTTACCTGGCTGAAAGAAAGGGTGAGAATTCCCCATGTTGAAATGCCATCAGACCTGGACCGCACCTTTACCCTGTGGCCAGATGCAGTCTCGTTTTGTTCATCTCCATCACAGGGAAACATTGCCCGAGGCCCAAAAGGAAAATAAATGGTGCAAGGCTTCAGTAAATGCCGTACAGAAACACTGGTCATGGTGGGGGCCCACTCCACCTCCGTGCTAGTTACAACCAGCAACTCCCATGCCAGTGCGGGTTTAGTCGGTCTGGGTTTTTAGTTCCTCTAAGACTCTCCAAGTCCTGGTTTTTGTTTTGGTTTGGTTTTAAGCAGTGAAGTTCTTCCAGAGCCTTAAGTATCATTTAACTGGCAGCTCAAGCAGCACATGGTTGGGTGCCAAACACAGAACAAGGGTGCAGCTTGTGAGATTTTCACACAGGATAAAAGATTATGCCCCTGGATTAAGCCATAGAGCAAACGTGGATATCCCACAAAAAGAGTGAGAAAGATAATTAATGTAGGAAGCAAGGTGCGTCATTTTATTCTAATTTTCTCTACCAGCAGCTAAGATTGACCACTGGTAATTTCAGTGATGCATCCACTCTTGATCTACAGCCTGACGTCAGACCCTCTAGAATTACTGACCCTGGGATCCAACCTGCCTACAGTTTATAGTCAAGATCTTCTATAACACACGTGGTCTGTTGTACCCGCGGGTGACTCCTCTGTTTAGGATGAAGGCTGCTCTCCTTTCTGTCTCATGCAGTTTAGATGTGGCCGTCCGGCTCCCAGAAGGCTGCCAGAGCCTCTGCCACACTCCTCGCCCAAAGGCACCGGTGAAGGAGGCAGGACTTGAGCGGTGCTCAGCAGGGGAGAGGGGATGACCCCAGCAGACCCCTGCAGATGACACAGCTGGGCAGGGGGTGAGGGTCCTTCCATCTTGCTCGCTGCTGCAGAGCATCCTGACGGAGGGTGATGGCTGCACTGGCCGTTCGGAAGGGAGCACACGCAAGCTTTGGTCCCTGTGCAAGGTACTTCTCCTTCCCCATCAATTTATCTCCCCAAAGCACAGGTGGGCTTTCAGCAGCCTCCAAGCAGTTAAGACTGTTTCTCTTCAACCAGCGTCAAGAATTTTGGCGTATCTGGCAAGCTTGGAAGCATCCTTCTCGGCATTTCCCCTCTCGGCAGCACCTCTCATCCTGCAGAGAGGATCACGGATTAAAGGCTGGACTGTATTGTTGGTACATAGATCTCCTGGCTTGTGCTGAAGAACCAGAGTCATGTCGGCAACCTCCCAACCCCTTCTGCAGAAGATGGCTGTCAAAAAACCTGCCTAACATTCGCTCCAGATCCTGGTAACAGCAAACTCCTCCATGTTGAGGCCTCTTACCCAACCACCGCTATGTCAGACATGAGGTTTTCCTGGGGAACCAGGAGAGAGCGATGGTCACCCTGTAAAGAGACATGCTTTCTCTGTACCAGAGCAGGGACAAACGTACCTTCTACTGTTTTAACTGCACAGCAAATATGTGCAAACTTCACAAAATACATTAGGGTGCAAAAAGCAGGTGACAGCTGTATTCTAGATGTACTGTAGATGTAAGTTTATACAAAGGTGCTTCTGGCAACACACAGGGCTGCCTCAACCTTTGAGAATACCTAAAGTGCAAAAGAAAAAAAAATTTAAAAAATTTTAAACAGCTACAGAACATAAACACTGAGGAAAGACTAGCTCCTCCAGCATGGAGTCACTTCCAGCTGTGGTAACATTGACCTCTAGTACTTTCTATGCATGACAGGCTAGAAAAAAAAAATTATCATCCTCAAGAAAATGCCTCTGATCCCACAGCAATTTATTAAAACAAGCCAGATAATGTTCTAATGAGCTGAGGTATGGCTAAATATTCAGATCAAGAGCCAAAAAGAAGTGCTTAGGCAAGCTCTCAAAAGCTGAAGCACCAAGACAAACCAGCAGATTTCAGGAGTTAACCAAGGAAAGCGGTTTCAGGAGTCCAGACAGCACAGCACTCCACACCAGCGCTGGAGGTACAGCTACGGGCAGCTCAGACCTGCCCCATGCCCCGCATGGAGATGGGAGCCAGATGTTTCTGCCTTTGTCAAACAACAGGTAACTAAAAGCCAGGAAGAAAGAGGCGCAGGCTGTGTCAAAGGCAGCACTGAGCCCCAGACCCAGTGTGGAACCCTCCACCCAGGAGCCATGTCCAAGGGCTGGGAACCCTCCAGCGGTGGGCAACCCCCCCAGCTCCATGGCGCGAAAGCCCCGTGCAAACGTCCAGAGAAGAGGAGCTAAGAGTGCTGCCTCTCAGATAACCGGGGTGGGAATATTACACATCCTCACAGGCAAACAGACACTGCTCCCATTTGCAAAGTTAATTAAGAACAGAATTTATCCAGATAGCTATGCATACCAAGTTAGCCTAGTTTTTATGGTACTATCTTTCACATAAGCCTAGATTGAAATCACTCCTTTTCAAGCAATTAACAATTTTCTGTTGCTCAAAGGAGAATAGCACTGGGTGACCGCAAAGGAAACTTGCTGAGGCTTCCCCAGGGGGATTTAAAGACACATTATGCTTTCATGCTTTTGGCACACCGGGGGCATCCTGCACCACAGCCCTGCTCCCCAAGGCAACGTGGGCTCTGCCACAGAGCTGACAGCTCGTGCAGACACACCCTGCCTTGACTTCCAGACCAGCAAATACAAACTGGACCCGCAGCCCAACTGGATTTGTCCTCAGAAATCAGAACTCAACATTATAAGACTTCGACCATAGCCCACATGAGAAAAATCAATGAACATAACAGGAAGCACTGAGCTGACACAAGCTGTTAACTGTTAAGGGCAGAGGTGGCTCACGCGGGACAGTTACCCACTCATGCCATACCTGAGCACTCACTTTATCACCAGTCCAAGCACAGACTATTCTCAGTCCCAGCAGTGCTTCCCACTTGCCTGTGCCAAGCAGTTTTTCCTACAATGAAGCCTCGAGTGTCCAGGGAAGTTACAGACACTCACGAATTTGGGGCATCGAGGCAGAGAGCACCAGTCTCAAGCTCTCCACTCTCACACTGGCTGTGGTAACCCCTCTCTTGCCTTGCACTTGGGTTTTCACTCTCAGCTCTGTTCCCAGCTTGCAGTTGCCAAACCTGTTGTTGGTGAGTACGCCTGAGCCTGGCAAACTGTTCTGTGAGACACCTGCTGCCGTGACAGTCTTGTGCAAGGATCTGCTCACCATCAGGTTTCACGCTGCTCCTCAGGGATGCTCAGAGCTCTCTTTGGGTTCTGCACTGGCCTTCCAACCACCTCCAATGCTTGGGCTGCCTGCTCTGCTGAGTTGGGTCACACCTTCCTGGTAACAGATTACACTCCCAGCCCATCAGGACCAGAGCGGCTCACCAGCCCCATTGCCAGCCAGCTCCTTCCTCCTCGGCTTTGACGATGATTCTTCAGAGCTAGCAGAGAAAGAGCTTATTCTAGGTCAGCAGAGGCAGCCCATCAGTCCACAAAAGACTGAGTTGTCAGACAGGATGGTACTGCATCCACAGAAGCAAACACATCTAGTATCCAAACCTAAATGCCTTTTGGTTCCTCGTAACTGGCTACGACTTACCCAGAGCCCCCATGGACAGTAAAAGGTAGCAAACAAATTTGGACACCGTCAAGAGCAGAGGTCAGGATCCCACCAGCATCCCCTCTCCCTCAACAGCTCTTCTGCTGGCTGCAGATGGGCAAATGGTGTTAGCAGGGTAAGGGTTTCCAAGTGGCATTTTTAAAAGCTCTATAAACATATGTTAATGAAGAACCACTGAGTTTCATTGGCCTGAGCATGTCACAGTAAAGCCTGTTTTGGATCAAGAGCTGATTTATACAGAGATAGCTTTTAAGTTATCTGAAGGCATTCAAAAGCTCCAGTAGAAACTCTCTCCAACTCTGGGTCGACCCAGAGGACGTAGGCTTTCCTCCACCATGCAAGTTCAACCGTTACCCAAACTCGTCCAGCAAAAGGGCCACATATGTATTAAGCATTCTCAGACAGAAGCAACCTTGACTCGTGGCTGTAAGTCCCCTAGCAAACAAAGTGCCATATATATTTCTAAGGAGTCACATGAAAGCTTACACAGATTTAACATTCAGTTAAGAGAATTAAGGGTATTACAGTAAGGGGGGCAGGGCAGTAGCTGCACTAATGAGCCAACTCCTCTCCTAATGCACATCTCTGTGTTCTAAATCTAGAATATTTAAATTCTTTCCACATCCAGGATTCAATAAACACCAACACAGGGCTGGCCACACACCTTGCAGAGCTGCCCACTTAAGCAGAAGCAGCAGATGAGAAAACACAATTTAACAAGGCGGGGGGTGGGGAAAGGTGTCAGATGCTTTAGGGCTGTCCTTTAAAAACGTTCAGTGGTATGTAAGAGAAGTTACTTTTCTTAAAGCCATGCAAAGTCACAAGGAGCTTTTAGCACCATCACAGATAAGAAGATTGCTGAATCTTATCTGGGTTTGGAGCAGGAACAGCCTGTGATGCTGCCGGGGTTAACTCCGGCTCATTTCCATGGTACCACCAGCTTGCGGCGCCAGATGCTGCTCAGCAAACAGCTCCGTAGGTTCGCTGGCCCTTCCCTTGATCAACAGCAAAATAACCACCATTCTGCAGCACGGACCTTGCCGCAAGTTCCCATGAACGTCCCTCAGAGGCGTGAAGAACTGCCACGACAGTTTGTCAGCCAGCCAAGAGGAATACTAGCCATGTAAAAATCGGCGCGCAGGTTCATTTAGACCCTTTTGTAGGACACGTTTTCGGCAGTTCAGATGTGAGGCACGTTTTATGAGATAATCAGATTACTCTTTCCTTTAAAGGATTAATAGGGCTTGGGTCGGCCCCTCTTCTTTAAAAAGAAAGCATCTGGAACCAGATCGCTCCGTGCCCTCATCAGGCTGAAACAGGCCATCTGCTCCCCGCACAGAGACGCTGCCGCTGAACCCAGCTAACGATCGGGCACAACGACAAACAGGAGGACAAGAGAGGATCAGAGCGAGATCAAGTGCCCAACAGAGAGGGAGATGAAGTCATGCTCATTACAGAGCTCAAAACACTTGAGATCCAGCTCCAGCACACAGAATGCCAGCTGGGATGATGAAAGGAATGGGAATGTTACTGGAGCTGGGACAAAGCCAATCCATTAGAGGCGGGGAAAAAAACCCAGGCATTAAACTGGCTTTAGCTCATGCTGTCACAGGATAGATGACCTGCAGTGAGAAACAGCACCCTTGGGCAAGAGAGTTATTTATCATCATGGTCGCACAGCTCAGGCGTACGGGGACAGCACTGGACGCGTGTTACGTGTTGATGTGGTACTTCGGGACATGGCAGTGTTAGGTTTACAGTTGGACTCGATGATCTTAAAGGTCTTTTCCAACCTAAATGATTCTATGATTCCTACTCCAGAGAAGGGCTCACAGCCACTCACGCTTGAGCTTGCTGCAAACGCAACCAACAAACCCTGTGGGACCAACCTTCTCCCACCTGCCACCAGTTAAGAACTTGCTCCCTGCTTCAGCTGATCTGGGACTCTGCTCAGTGTCTCCAAAGGTCTTCAGACACAACCAGGCACCGCAGACGAGCCCGTTTTACCTGCGAGCTGCGGACACATCTGTGGGGCCCGTCCCCTTCCAGCTGGAGCTCTGCACAACTCGACCATCACTGCACAGTCGGGACAGGATTATGCTGCCCAGTGGAACCATGACCCAGGGAGCAACTGTCCAAACTGTGCCGGTACGGGACAGTGGAGGCCGAGCCAGGCACCTGGCACAGCCACGTTACAGACAAGGTGGGACTAGACTAGGTAAAGCAGACAGGACACCACCTGCTGAGAAGGCAGAGTGTGTTCAGACACTGGCATCCTACCCCCGATGTCCCCACCAGCCAGGCAGAGCTCACTGCACAGGAGCCATGAAACAGGGAATCCAGCGGTGACTTTTGGGCAGAAGGAAGCCAGCTCTCCACCATCATCCCACCAGCTCGTGCATTAACACAGACCAGCTGAAGGCGCTCCAGACCCCTGCTTCCACCCCACAAGTCGCAGGACCCCGGGGCTGAGCCGGAAGCCCCCACACAAACAAAGAGCCACCGCGGTGCCTGCCAGAGCCACCGCACCCGGGCCGAGGCTGGCAGCTCGCATCAGGACGGTGGTCGTGGCACCTTAGACCGCAGGGCAGAGCAGGATGCCCGGGGAGGACACCCAAGGAATACTCTGGCTGCTCTCCCACGCTCCGAACACCCGCAGCTCAAGGACTCCCCGAGCCAAATATAATTTACATGCACCTTGTATTTCTTAAGATTTAACTTTAGAGAACCTGTCCAGCCTTTCTCTGCATCCCTGAAAGTCCTCACCACCCCCAGCATCCTGGGGCAAGAGTGGCACAGGTTTGTCACACACGGGATGATGAAGTCCCCCCTCGGCCCACTCCCACCCTGGGGAGGCAGCTCCCACCACAGCCCTGGGCAGTGGACCCAGCACCTCTGTCTCGCTGGAAGGTGACACAGCGTAATCCCAGGCTCTTCAGCAAGAGAAGAGGCAGGCTTGCTGACCACACGGTCAGTGAAACGTCAACCCAGGTAGCACAGAGGAGATAAAGGAGCACACAACCCACTTCACTCTGAAACTTAGCAGAGAAACACCCTCTTACTGCTTTTTAAACAGACATTTGGTGTTCTTCCCATCCCACCCAGCGTACCAGCAGCCTTGGCAGCCCACCCCAGGCAGGGGCTGGCAAACCCTTCCGAGACAGGCCAGCACCTCCCCACGTGCCAGGGGACAGCCTGGACCACCAGCTCCCGAGCAGCCGCCGGCACGCCACGGCAATCCCGAGCAAGGTGCACGTGGCAGATGCCTGCGTGAGAAACGAGGACACCCCCTGACAGCCCACACCCCTACGCAGCATCGCAGCTAACGGGAGGGACCTCCAGCTTCGGGCGGCCCCAGAGGTGACCCGACAGCTGCCCACCACGCTCTAGAGCCCTGTGGGGCTGCGAGCCCTGGCAATAGCACGGTCCGTGCGACTGACAGCAAAAGCCAGAACAGCCACGACCTCATCGGCGAGAGGCCCTACCCCATTGCTCCCGACGAGCTCAAAGACAGTAGCAAAACCAAGGCAAACAGAGAAGGACAATAGCTGGGAGGATAAGGGCCATCTGGCACAAAAAAAGCAGCAAGCAGCAGCTTTTAATACAATTAAAGTCTATATTTAACATGCAAAGAGCTACCTTAATCTCATGAATAAGGATTTATCTGCTAATCATGTTAGTTATTTTGTGATCCTACCAACTGGACTGCAATTTTCACACGCTTGTGTAAGGTCAAGAGCTGCAAGGGAGGGGAGCGGAGAGCTGACAAGTTTATTAACGGCCAAAAAATTTAAATTCTGAGGTGACATCAGCAAAAACGTGGCACTGGCTTGTCCCTTTGAGAAAAGTTGTGACGTACCTGTCTGAGCCCATCTCCACACATCGCTAGTCAGGAAGGGTTCTCTGGACAGCTATTACTATACAACCACTTCTCTTAAAAACAATACACAGCTAAAGCTCTGAGCAGATGGCAGCATACGTAGGGCAACCTGCAATCAACCTAACTGCCTGGAAACCACGGGTAACGGGGACGAGAAAGTAAAGAAACACAACATTCAAAACCAGTAGTTCTTCCCATCCACGTCACAGAGCCACGACAAACGGCTGGGTGCAAGTCAGAGTTGCATGCGAAACGGCAGCAGTGAGAGCTCGCAGGACCGAGACGCGGGGCAGATGCACGGAACGCCCGTAAAGCCTCAGAGACATGCAGAGACCTCGGACTAGAGGGGTTGTGGATGGGGTCAGGAGAGAGGGGGCAGCCGGTAATAGCTGTTCCCAGCCATCCCTCTACAGTGTCTCGGCAGCTTCTCCTTATGCTTCCGCATTGCTTCTCGCCTGTGGACTATCTGCGGACAAATGCTGCTGTTTGGATCATCTCTCCGCCCAAAAATCAAAATGAAAGTGGCTGGAAACAAAAGATCTGTCGAAGATACCACCGACCGGCATCATGTACGCCAAGGACTCAGCAGGTACCATACCACTTTCTCTCTAGTGCTTGTACTGTGCCTGTTCCAAGTGTCGAGTGGCCAGATTTGCTCTTCTCTTGGCAAGATTTCCACGGCAAAAAAATATTCCCCAAACAGCCTACAGGAAATGATGATTCTATGCCAAGACCTTTGTAGTTTTAGTTCATTTTGGTAATAAGCAATACAAAAGATTTTTGCCTTTGATAAGTGTTATAAGCAAGCTGGTTGTGGGGTGTTCTTACCTTGGGAGAAGCATGGGAAGCTGTAGCCCCAGGAGAGGACAAGTACCACATATGAGCAAAATAGTGACTTGCCTCCAAGTCACCAAAGCGTATTATTTCTCAGCAGCACGGTATCTTTTTCCAAACTCTTGGGGTTTGTTCTTTCACTACAGCAGCTCCCTGTTCTACCACTGCTCAGCTGCAGATTAGAACTGCTAATAAGAAAATTCATTAAGTAGCGTTGCCTTGTATTGTTTAGAAAACTGCTATATATTGGTCAATAATGGGCCACATAACAACCCTGTGATAACACACCTGGTTACCAAATAATCTATAGTTTTAAATGTTTCCATGTCAGACAGCGAGCGTGAAGGAGCACTGCTTATGCTCCCCACAGCACGTAAAGCACTTAACCTGCAGCTGGTACTGCCAACACCCGCAGGTTGGGGAACATACACTATATTAAAATGTTAGTTAAGGGAAAGAAGGCAGAAGGTGGCAAAAGCCAGTCTGAGGTGTGCCAGTCAGTCCTTCAGGTGGAAGCAGCAATACATGGGCTGCCTCTGGTGTCCAAGACTTACAGTCAGTTGACGTAAAAACTCTGTGCAGATGTGTTGGGAGCGATGCTGGGCACAGCCCACGGGTATCACAGTAACCGGCACCCACCGGTGACTTGAAAACCTGACTCTGGTTAACGGGAACAGTAGAAAATCTCACAATCAAGCATAAAGCATAAAGCTGGGTTGCCAGCCTCCGTGCCTCCCTCGAGCAGCAGCGGGGCAGCAGTACCGCAATGCAAACTCTTTCCCCACGCTGTGGTCTGGCTCAGAAGCAATCGGTTTTGCTGCGTTTGCCTCCCATCCTCTGAGCAAGTGGGGGCAGGCGAAGGGGAGCACATGCAATGAGCAAACATGCAACGGTGCGATGGAGGCACAGCAGCAATGGGTGACAATGAACTGGGATGCACTGGAGGGCCTTTCATGCGGCCAGAAGACTCGGCAACACACAGATTAATTGTCAAAAAAGCACCACCTTTTTAGGTTTCACTCCACGCTGCATGAAGAGGGAATAAAAGGGTACAAAGTTAGAGCTCACATCATATCAACAGTGGTGATGAGAAGCGATCTGCTTTCTGTTCAAACATCGCAAGTTTCAGAGCTAGCTATTCATGGAAGAGAACATGTCTCAATAAAGTCACTGGGCGGCAAAAATATGTACAATCAGAAAGGAAAATACACTCAGGTAAATTTAAACAAATGTAAGGTGGCTTAAGAGAGGAAAGCAGACAACAGAGCTTCTTTTCAACCCTCTGATTTACAAGCTTTACTCCAGTGTCACTGATCCACCTTCCACTCCTCCAGCACAAAACCATTTGAGATGCTAGGACATATTCAGAGGAAAATAAATTCACTGAATGGCAGCCATTAGCACTTGCAAAGAAGAGTTAACCAACATGCTTAGTTGACCGAAACCTGGAATCCGTGGTGAGGAGGGATCCCACCCCAAATCCAGCTCTCACAAATACCACTCACCTCCCACACTGACCCACCTTGGATCAGACACTGCAAAGGGAAGATGCTGTATCCAACTTTTTTTTTTTTTACATTTTTTGTGAGTGCACTTCTGACACGCCTCAGGTCACAAAGACTGCTCACAACTTACAGTAACATGACATTTTGCTTTTAAAATGCAATTCTTGATCACACCAAGGCAAAGCCCTGCATCAGCTGCTGCCCTAAGGATGATGTTTCATGGCAGCAGGGAGTTCATATAATCGTGCTGGGAAGAAATCACATTTCATCCAAAGTGTGCTGGAAATCTCCTCCAGTTTCTTGCCACTCAGGGCCCCTCTACACGCAGGAAAGAAGCTCTTTTCCCCATTTTCAGAAGTCCCAATGCCACAGCCTGGTGGAGCAGAGGTAACAGCTTTTTGGGTCCAGCCACGAAGGACTTGGGGTTTGACGCCCCGATCTCTCAGGATGAAGTGGGACAGGATGCCAGGGGATGACGGTCTCGAAGCAGGTGTGGGGAGCGGGTCTCTGCCTCGACCGCCGCACACCTGCTTTGAGACCTGCCAGTAGCGTCCAAGGAAGGAACGGGCTCTCCAGTGCTTTGGGCAGCGATTTGCCCTGGTGTAGGTGGGCTGTGGGGCAATGCTAGGAGAGCAGAAGAACCCAGCCCAGAGTTGGTGGTACCTCTACACTTTCTTCTTGCAAAGGCAGGTGAATCCGAGCCCAGATCCAGTGATACCTCTATGCCCTCTTCTCGCAAAGCCTTTATCATTTTTGCAATCCATGAGACTCCCTGGCTGCACAGGCCAGCCTCATCTGCCTTCCAGCCTGCCCAGCTCCCAGCAAAGCCTGTTCTGACTCTCCTCATTTTTCTCAGATGCCTTTCGTGGAAGATGCAAACACAGAGCTGACAAGTCCTGCCACAAAGGCCGCCAACTCAATACCTGTCCTCAGGAGCAGAGGTGGTAACAGGAATGAGTGACAGGTCAGCCAACGGCAGCTAGGGAAGGGCCAGCAAAAGAAGAGGTGCTCCCATTTCTGTGGGATTTGCGCCCAGAACGCAGCAGCCCACTCGTGAGCTGCAGCAGCCTCCAGAAAGCCATGAAGCCATGCTCCCGCGCTGCACGCAGCAGTGCCCGCAGCCTCGCACCGGGCTGCTGCTGCGGAGCTGGCCTTCAGGAGTGTCTAAGGAAATCGAGAGGTCTTGGCCGATTTTCTAGTTTCAGAGAACATGATGCAGTACCACAGAAAACACACCTTTTGCAGCAGCGTTAAGTACACATTCAAGATGGAAAACACCCAAAATACTGCACGGCAGAGGTTTCACTCTCAGAAAACAGCAGCTCTTCCTTAGATAAACTGTGACAATGGTCGCTATGTAGTCAAGCCAACACACATATGGATAAGGCAAAAAAGGATCTAGAGGACCACAGCCACCTCTGGGCATGAGGAGCGCGGCCACTTTTCGAGGGGCAGGAGATAGCCCTTCTCGGGGAGGGACAGGCTGCTGTCACACCGCTGTGAAGTAACCTCCCCAGACTCTCGCTGCTTGGACTACAAACCATTTCAGCAAACAACCTCAGCACCCTCTAATAGGTCTGGACAACAAATGATGCTGGAGAATGCTTGCCCTAGAGCTGAGGCTTTGCACGAGGTAAAATTGTATCCCAGGTGTTCGTTTGCCTCCCATCACTGCAGCCTCTCTGGAAGGAGCAGGGTCTCTGCCTCGGAGGCACCGGCAGTGACTCAAGGGGCAGCAGTTGCTTTTGTTCCCTTCTGCAGCGTGCCGTTATGCTGGCTCGAAGCCAGGCTCTTCGGTGTTTGATCAAATTTGCACGCAGGAAACCAGGACCCTTCACGGTGTCAGCATGTAAAGGACTGAAGGACTGAAGCACTGCAGGACTAACCCCAACCCGCTCTGCGGACCCTGCGTTTGACAGGCAGCCAGCCTGCGAGCTGCATGTTCAACAGAGCAAAGATAGCTGTTTGGGCTGAAATACTGGGCAAGTGGCTCAAAGCACTTTTCCAGCACCTCATTTCCATGTTTCTGCGCAGCAGTTGCAGGAGGCTCCTGGGAGGAGCTGTGTAATCCCAGCAGGGAAACAGCAAAGCCCGAATTCACCTGTTTCTAACATGCAAGGCAGAAGACAAATCTGCATGTGCCCATCACAGTGGCATCGCTCAAGTTACCTTTGGGAGCCTGTGCCGCCACCAACAGTATTTGAAAGGCAGCAGGATGTTCATTTTGAACTCTAGCATTTTCCATAATGACAAACCAGAGCGAATGTCCCAGAGCACAGCAGCACATCAAGCAGCAGCATCCCCAGCCCAGAACAGCATGGAGCTCCATCTACCAAAACATTTTGCTTCCAACAGTAGCCAGCACGAAATTCTCTACCTCTTATGCAGAAAAAAGTGATGCTTAAGGACAGAAGGTACATTAGCTATTTAATCTGGGGTTTCTTAAACCTTCTGGGTGCAAATCCTTTTGGTTCACCTCCTTTCCTGCAACCTCCTCAGAATGTGAGCAGCATAAAGAATTTAAAGAACTATACAAGTCTTATGAGGAGCGGCTGAGGGAGCTGGGGCTCTTTAGTCTAGAGAAAAGGAGGCTTAGGGGGGACCTCATA
>JANXJC010000055.1:48126809-48162663 GCA_027564655.1 Leptodon cayanensis
GGTCTAGCGGGCACAGATGATGGTTGGACTCGATGATCTTGAAGGTCTTTTCCAACCTGAATGATTCTATGATTCTACTCCTATTTTAGCATCCTGATTTCACAAACACTAAGATTTTTTCCACTTCATAAATATTACACTTGTTTTTTCATACAAACGTTCTGAAACAATTTAAAAATTTGTCTTCCAATGCTTCATGACTCCCTTTTGTAGTGTTTATTTTAAGGAAGGGTAGTGTGGTCTGACCTCCTTTACAAGGCGCGCTGTTCAGTCTCACCTAGCAACTCGCACATTAATTCCAGTGTATAATTAAACCAGGAGACTAAATGTTATGCATCACAGGCAGAGAACAGAAGGGGAAAAGATGCCGCCAGTGCCAGAGGCCCTGCAATGGAAAAGGCCAGTCAGACCAGATATGCCAGTAGGTAAGTCATGCCTCACTCAGCAGAAAAAAGCACCCCCTGCAAAATTCTGCAAATCCCTTTAATACGACAAGGGGGATTTCTTCTCCACCCTCTACTCTAGCAGTCAGCTTGACTCAGAGTGCAGGCAAGGCACATCCTCCCAGCCATCTGAGCCCGATTAACCCCCAGAGCACCTCAAAGTGCTGGTCCATCACCCATTTCCAGCTGTGGCCAGATCCCAACACTGCACAGGCTGACTGGGACCCACACGCAGCTCTGCATCAAGGTGGGGAAAAGTCTTCCCACTCCCGGTAATTACCTGAAACTTAAAGGCATGAGACTGGGCTCGCAAGCTGCCCTAATGCAGAACTGCAGGTGTCATGCAGATGAGAGGGCAACAAGGAGAAGCCCCTTATCTCCAGATAAGCTATTTACTTTTTCACAGCTGCCAACACGCAAGATGGACCAGTCTGTCCCTGAGAAACATCCAGCTTCTATCTCAAAGCACACACAAACCAAACTCACTGTGTTGCCCAGCACCACCAAAGATTCCTCAGTATACATATACATGCATGGCCATTTTTCTGGTTTTAATCTTAAGTACCTATTTAATTGTGCTTGTCTGGGGGTCAAAAGTATTTGAAGATAGGTACCTGCTCCAATTTTCTGTTCCTTAGGAAATACCCATCACATTCGGATACAACATGTACCCATTTATGCCTCAAGAGCCATTGAAATTCCTGTATAGTCAGAAGTATACATCATTTCTCTGTAAGCCAAATACGTAAGCCAGAGAAAGCTAATTTCAAATATCCTGAGGAATATGGTCTTCCTGCAGGCTGTAAGGGTCATTATTTAAAGGAACACAGCCAAGAGACATGCAGGGCGTGAATGTTGCAATATTGATTGAACTTAGATAAAACGTGTAATACAGGAAACTGTGCTGGGGTTTTATTCCTCAGTAACTTACTGATTTCTGGTCATTAGCTGAAAATTACTTTTTATATGGCCTTGTTTCCCATGGGTTTCAGAAGAAATGCACTTTACCACAGGCATTTTTATTATAGAGCACTGAATTGAAAAGGGCTAACTAAGAGACAGGCTGGCAAAACTCTGACCTTTCTGTATGTTTTGTGTATGTGTGTGTCCCCATGTGCTCTTCCTGCAGGGTTGAAAATGAAGCTTTTAGAGAGGTGATAAAAGTTAACAGTAAGTCAGTAAGAGTGGCATGTGCGAGTCTGCTTTTTCCCCTAATCATACGCTGCAAAGGGAATTTGTTTCAGCAGCCTGCAGAGTCACGGGCTCAGCACTCACCAGTTTGCTGGCTTTGGCAGCATCCAGGGAATCTGTAAAGAAAAACAGAAACAGAACCATGAGCTTTGGCCCAAAGGACGCCTCTGGCCTGACCTGCATACTAAGTGTCTCTGCAGTCCAGCAGGCATCAAGGCATAGTGAAAGGACTGTTTACATGTGTTCTTAGGGAAGTGGGCATGAAGGAGAGACCAGGATAAACCAGGAAACGGTGGTACAATGGGGTACGGGTTTGGAGGAACAGGGACTCCCTTATTAGATCTGCTGGCACAGTTTGAGAAAGCCAAACATTCAGACACATGTGTCAGAACTAGGTCAGGCTACACTGCTTTTCTCGAGTTAAATTGCTGCAATTCAGAGAACCCCGAGCCATCTTCAGAGCACTCTCTCTGTTGGAAATGCACAGCAGTCTATCGGTCCATATGACCACATTGAATCAGCTGGATTCCAAATGAGAATCTAACGTGAGCATCAACAGAAATACAGGTCCAGAGACCATTTACTTCACACAGCAAAATAAAAAGTTCCCATCCCGGTCCGGATGCGGTCAGGAATCTGAACACGCACAAGGCCGATGTACAAGAGACCACTCGGAAACACCCCCAAACTGACCAGCTGCAGCTCTGCTCCCTCTGCTCTCCACCTCGGCTCAGGGGACCTCCCCGAGTGGGGCACCCACAGCCCCAAGCCCACAGCCCTGACAGGTCTCGAGCTCAGCAGACCGGTCCCTTCCACTTCTCGGAGCGCAAACCTCCTGTGGCACAGGCGGCCACCAGGAACACCTGCTGACAATTCAGCTGCTGGCCTTCCCCAGGTCGCTGAACTCGTGGGGTGCCAGCTGTTCCGAGGTGCTCCCATTTTATCACCCTGACAGAGGGCGGATGGAGCACCCCATTACAGAGCCTGGCCATTATGGCAGGATGGCGATGTCAGCAGTGGGCTAAACCCCAGTGCTCAAACAACACCCCCCCCCGCCCCGAATTCAGGATTCCTCCCTCATTCTCTGGATTATCGGTGTGCACAGTTGGACAGCACAGTGAGTGCCACGTACATGGCTGTGGAGGAACCAGATTGCATGATCTTGGCTTGTGTGCATCAGAGACAGGTAACCACTGCAGGTTTGGCTAAATTACATCCTTTGCTCCATTTCTGGATGTCCAGGGGGGTCCACAAGCAGCTCACAGCCATGGGGGCTGCTTGCCCCCCTCCTCTCCCAGCTGCAGTTCCACCAGGGTTTAATATTACCAACAGTGACACTGATCACCCCAACAGCAAACGCTGCAGAAGCGCCTCATAAAAAAAAAAATAGGAGCCGCCTCCACCGTGTACCCCACACCTCTGCTAGCCTGGGAGAGGAAGGTGCTGGATCTACGGGAAGAGCGATCTCTGCATCACCCACCGCAGTCAGACTGCAGCAGCCGGCGCTGCCGTTTCCATGGAAACTCCTGGCAAGCAGCCGCATCCCAGCGCCCGCATCCCTACCAACGAGCATCTCGGCCAACACTAAGCCTGCCAACACCGAGCCTGCGCCCGCATGTCTGGGCTCCCTTCTCCTCCCGCCACCGGACCCCGAGGGGGCTGGCCCCCCGAGACCTGGCCAGTGTCCACCCGCCATGGCCCTGCTGCCTGGCCCGACCCAGCGCTGCCCTGGCACAGCCCCTTCGCTCACCAGTTCAACCATCAACCGCTGACTGGAGCTCGTGTGTGCATCCCACCCTCACAAGCAATGCCCCCTCCCACAGTACGAGTGTCACTTGGTGGTACTCAAGGCCAACCGCGCTGCCGCCTGCAGACAGCAGTGGAAAATGCTGGTGACGCCCATCCCGCAACCCCCAAACCTGAGCTAAACGCACCCGTTTCTCCTCCCGCACGGCGTTCACGGGCTCCTGCCCTGAAACGGGCTCTGAGCAGCAAGAGGCAGAGGAAGCAACGCTAATCTGCACACCAGGAGGGGTAACCTGAACTGCTTGTGCTTTACTCATTTCTCTATTTGAGTGGAAGAACCAGCAGCTGGGGAAAAGGGGCCAGAGCATCACTGCAGAAGTTCAGTGAATGCGGCTGGGCGGCAACAACAAACCTCAGCATGTACTGAGAAAGGAGAGACAGTACCGAAAATACTACAGCGGTGTGCTGTGAGAAAGCAGCTGTACACCTCTGGATGCCACAGTCACTGCTGGCTGCCCCAGAGAAAGGTTTTAGAAGAACCAGAGACAACTCTGCAGTAGACAGTGTAGATTAGAGCCTTGGAAAGACTTCCAGATAACAAGGGGGTAGATGGCACACGATTTAGAGATTCATTGTACAGACACACACAGAGGCAGTAAAATTAAAAAAGGCAGCAACATTTGCTGAAGAGCCACTTTAAACCCGGAGGTTTGGTTTGTTGCTTTTTTCCAAGGCTACCCTGTCTCTATGTAGTTAACATATTTCTGGTCTCTATGTTCCCGTCTGCCGGCTCAAGTAAGCATCAGCTACTACTGAATTCTCAGGACGTTAAGTGAGGGTCTAAAGAGCCCTTGCCTTTTCTCCCTAGCTCCTAACAACTGCAGGATGAGAAAAATGACAGCAGACTCCCAGCGCTGGAAGGATTGTGGCTTTTGCACAGGTTCAGCACTCAAAGGGGTGATGTCATAGAATCACAGAATCATTCAGGTTGGAAAAGACCTTCAAGATCACTGAGTCCAACCAACATTCATTCAGAAAGCTCAGACCTACAGGAGCATCAGGGAAAAAAACGCTTGCACAGCTCCACACAAGCTCCTTATCCTAAATGAATACAGAATTCTAACATGGAAAACTGAATTTTCAGCTGGAAAGTCTGAATTGAGAAAGAGTGAAAAGACCATACAAACATTAAGGAATATTTTCATTGACTATTAATATCAAGTACATAAAAAGAACAGGCTGAAGCTGCACACGAAAGGTTGGGCTTTTTTGCACTCTGGAAAAAAAAAACCAAACACTCAGACTAATATACTAAGCAGAAAGGTTTCCATTTTTTTTTGCATTAAACCCCCACTCTTGAATTAAAACTGGCTTCCTTTAAATGCTTCTCTGTTCAGCTGCACATGCTAATTGCAGGATCCAAAGCAGAGATGAATTAAAGCAGCTGGGCTGTACCAAACCCACGCTCTCTGCAGTGGCAGTGAGCTGTTGGAGCCTGGAGCTCCCTGCAGGAGAATGTGAGGGCAGAATGCCAAAGGACGTGAATGCCAATTCAAATTTCCCTTCCACTCATGGGACGGACAAAAATTAATGTCTTATGGGAACACCCCAATTCTCGGGCTAATCATCACCCCCTTCTGATGCCTTTGGACATGTTTTCTACAGCTGAAGGGTAGATTTCGTTTTGCCAAGTAAAGGGGAATTTTAGATTCTACTGGCCAGGAGAGGGGAAAAAACAACAACAAAAAACCAAACCCTATTCTGAACCGTTAGGCATGTGTTCAACAAACGCTTCACACACCAGAAATCCCCAGCTTGGCACGCATTACCGACAGAATGTCCAGGACAGGAAGCTATCAGAGCTTTTTCCGCAAGCTCCTAGGATCCCTAAGTGTACCACTAAATAATTACTCAACAAAAACAGACTCCAAAGGGAGGCAAGCCTGTCAAAGTACCAAACAAAGCGAGCTATTACAGAGCCGCCTGACAATGGAAAAAGTGAAAGGAACGCTGAACACAGAGCGGAAAGCATTCACTGCCAAAGAGGTGGGAATAAGGCACAGCCTGGAGGGGCTAGTGACCTGTAAGCTGCAATTTCACAGCACCAGAGCAGTTCAAGTCTTCCTTCCGTGTGCCTACCCCTCCAGGAAGGATTTCCCAGCCCTCCAGGAAGGATTTCCCACTTGCTTCCCACCAGACAGACTTTCATGGTAAGGACAGAGCTGCCTGGAACAACTTTTGCATGCAGTGCTTCCTTCCGTGATCCCCAAAGACTAGGTAGGACCGTGCAGAGAGGACAATGGGAGAGGTGGATGAGCCAGGGGGAGGCGAGTGCGTACCCGAACCAGGGACAGAGCCCTGGAATACATGCTATCGCCCCTCGGCAGCTGGCGCCCACCTCCCCAGCGCGTGGACCCCCGATGCCTGTTCGGCAGTGGAACCTTGTCTGGTCCAGACCAAGGGAGAGACGAGGTTTTGGGGCAAAACGGACCAGCCGTACCTCTTTTAGGGACTTTCAAGGCAGCAGATTCTGGCGTTTCTGGGGATGTTGTATCAGCTCCATCTTCAAAGACCTGGATCTGGAAAAAGTGTAACGGCCATTATTACAAAAAAACCCCCACAAACAAACAAAAACAAAAAAAAAATCCAGAATGTGGTCATTCACCTAGGCCATAAAAAAGTCAAAACTCAGGATTCGACAGCCCAGAACATCTTTAACAGTTCCAGGATCACTTTACAATCAGTTCATGAACTTTAGTCTGACAGTTATTCCAAGTTACTGACGCTTGACAGAAAACTCTTTTTTTTTTTTTTTCCTTTTTGTGTTGTCTTAGCAAAAGTTGACTTAAAACTCTTCTTTCTCTTCATAAGGAAAACTGCTTTTCTCTGAAACAGAGCAACTTCAGTGATTCAGAATGCAACACTGCCAACAGAGGGGTTTTGGTTTGGGTTTTTTTTAATCTGAAAGCTGCCCAGCTCTCTAGGGAACCCTAGGAGGCACAGACAGGAACACTTTCAGGTTTGAGCCCTGTTAAGCTATCTAAGGGTTGAAGGTTTAGGGTTTTCTCTTTGTTAACTATTTTTTGCTTGATAAATATAGAAAACAAGGCTCGAAAGGATTAGATCACTTCTTGAGAACCATCCCTTCATCTTAGAAGATCAACGCTACCCAAGTTGTTCCTGACAGGTATTTGCCCTATCCATCCTGTGACAACCTTAAGCCTGGGAGTTCAGTTTAAAAATAAAAATAATCTGTAAACCTGTCAGTCACAGTTTCTATTTTGGGAAGATGCCCAAGTACCAGGAATGTATTCTTAAATTAAAAGAAGCAAGGAGACTGAGCAAAATTATGCCACGGAAATCATGATAACTGCACCAATGCTGAGAATACTCAGACCACGGTTTTAAAAGTGAGGACAAGGCAAGTGCCCCTTGGATCCTGCTGGAAGTGGGTATCTGACATAGCCAGGTGCACCCGATCTTCAGAGTGACTTGGCAATGCCCAGATTTTCACATTTCACTAAACACAGCAGCATGACAAAACCAGACCCAAGGACTATGGAAATGGCATCCCAGGGGATCTGCTGCACCAGGTCATGCACAGGAGTTTATCCAAAGTGAATGTGGGATTTTGAGTGGTCTTAGGGCTCCCCACCAGGTACAACTCAGGTGGCCACACCAGACATGCTGGGAGATGGCTAATGACAAGAAGACGGCAGGAAGCAGAACAGGGCTCGCTTTTGGGTTAGACTGGAGAAGTGCAACAACGTACCAGATGTGCTGCAGCAGCAGATTTAAGCTGATGAGCTCCTATGCCAAGCAGGAGCAGAAAAGGACCTCCACTTGAGGTCAAAATCAAGGATAATGTTTCCACACACCATAAAAGAACACTCATGTTCAAAATTAGTACCCCAAATACAAGTCCCAGGCAGGCAAAATGTTAAGCTTGCCAAAGATAATGAGCAAACACTTCATTGGAAACGCCTGTCCATGTTGACACAGCTGCTCAAAACAGTGCTCCAGGCCCCTGCTGACTGGAAAACAAGCAGGGAGGGGACGGTCAGCAGCAGAGAGACAACAGCCCCTCCGCAGCACCCACCCTCTGCACAGCAAGCCAAAACACGCCCGGCTCGGTCCCGCAGCCCGAGGCAGCGAGTGCCTCCATCACGGCTCTGCCGAGCTCCAACCCCCCCGCAGCCACCTTCCCTCCCCTCCAGCTGGCCGGGACGCCGAGGAGGCTGCTCTCAGGGGGACAGTGTGACACGGCGACAGGACAGCCACTCCGCCAGGAGACATTAACATCCCCAGAGCCACCACTCTTAAGAGTCTCCACCACGAAACTTCCCACCGCCTCTCAGCCAGAGATACCCACCCTGCTCCCCCGTGGGATGCCGCTTCAAGTACAGGCGCAGCAGTGAGAAATGGTTTGTGGATTATTTCAGTTCTTTTGGCTCTCTACTTCCCTTAGAGCACGGCGAGGCATTGCTGGGACGCACACCTCCCCTGCAGCGGGCAGTAACTCCAGCGGTCTGGAGCAGATGCACTGCATGGGTTCGATCCATGCGCTTGTTATATAGATAAAGCGCAACACCAAATCCCTGTGTGGGATCTACTTTGATGATTGCATGAAACAGAGAAAAAAAATTACCTAAAATCTTTGAAACTTCCCCATCAGTATATTTTTAAAGCTGAAACTCCACAATAAATTAAAAGGCTAAGAATACTGCTAGGCTTTATTGATGCTGGTATTACTGGTGCTCATTTTTTGAGATATGTTTTTAAGTGGAGGGGAGAACAGAAAGCTACTTAATCTTGGAAATTCTTAAAAACACTTTACAAGTGTTTAACAAGATGTGCTTCCATTGATGCAGGTGATCTGCTTCATAAGCAATGAGAAAAACATTTCTCATTTATAATTTTTTTTCCCCTGAGAAAGATTATTTATTATTGACATTCAGTGTCTGACACCATGTGTAACCACAGGAAAGCCACCCACTATGCTGGGGAGACCTAGAAATGAAACATGGGAGGAAGCAGCAGACAGATTTAGAGCGGAGAGCACAAGCAGAGCATTAACTGTGCTGAAAGGGAACCCTGCCGTTTTCCATTTATATCTTAAACCCGGTTCTTGAAAAATTAATGCCCAAATCGTAACGGTCACTTAGGCGACCGGCTGCCCACACCCTGGGCAGCTTCCTCCACCGCCTCTGCTGGTCTTCTGTTCTGGTGCAGGCTGACTCACCAGCTCACGAAGCCCTGGTGCTGGAAGCCCTCTGGGAAGCTGCGCTCTGCAGCAAGAGCTTGAGAAAAAGGCTGGAGAGCACAGAGCTACGGCCCTGCGCCGATTCGGCAGCTGCTGCATGAGGCAGGTGCAGGAATTGCTGCGATTTGCCATCTATGCTGGATAAGCTCTGCAAAGACTGCGCTCCCCTGTGCTCACCAAGTTCACCTTTCCACACACATCATGGTTTCAGAGGGATGGTCAGTGCTACTGGCAGTGGCGCATTTTCTCCGCACACACACACACACCAGGGATTTGCTCTTTTCCAGGGGAGAGCGGGCAGAGACAAACTACTCACCATCACCATGGAAAAGCAGCTTATTTTTAAGCAAACTGTGTGCTGCTCAGCAGGGGACACGTGAGACAAAGACCCCAACCGTTCCAAAACCAGAGCAAGAAAGGGGAAGCGCAGTGAGGGATGGCTGTCAGACCCTGGAGCAAGCCTCAGCCCTCCTTCACACAGCTCCCTCGGGCCGGCTCCTGCAACCCAGCAGTTTTCGAGTCCCAGGAGAAGACACTACAGAGCACCCTTCAGCTTGACCCCCAAACACCCCAGTGCAAAGCCATACACAGGAACCTTTGCACCACCACCCTGGCGTCGCCAGCAGGTGAGATGGAAACTCCTCTGAAGGCCCCGGGCGAGCACAGCAACACTGACCTGCCCACGCCAGCACCGTGGGACACACGTGTACCACTGCACGTCACCAGACATCCGATGGGTGCAGAGGGCCATGCTATGCCTGGAGCACAGTAACTGCCCACGTATTCCCCCCTGGTCTGCCAGCGCTGGGATTTCACAAGTGCTTGATAGGTAGAGACCTGCCAACAGGCTGCCCTGTGTGCTGAGCTCCTCTCCGGCCACCCGGTCCGAGAGCCACACGTCCTGGTCCTGCAGACCAAAACTTTTAACTGTAAACTACTTATTTACTTTTCCACCTGGCAGGCCAGGCTGAGCGACAGAGCAAGGAAGCCAAGTCCACGAGTCTCAGCAAAACAGCCAGCAGAGAACATTCACTTCTCATCGGTGAACCGTTACCGCACCCTCTGAGCACGCATGACCTGAAGGCCTTTCTGATGGCCAGGACAGAGGATGCTGGGATCCACCCCAGGACTTCTGCTCCTAAAACCCCTTATTTCATGTTCAGCTTCCTCAGCTGCCCACTGCCAACGTCCTGGAAGCGAGTCACCAGGTCTGGTGGGGCAGCAGGAGGGTCTGTGGAAGTGGAAAGGAGCTCTCTCGGCGCTCTGCTGCCGAGACGCTACAGGGTGGAACTTAAACCAGTCATTTTTTTATGCCAGGGAAGGAGAAAAGGAGCTGAACGTCTCTCTCACTGTGACACTGGGCTTGGAGCACACCAACCTGTGGGACTCAAAAGCAGTGTCACTGTGCTGCGCTTGTGCTGTTTGAAGATTACACAGAGGAAATTAAAATGGAAGAGACTTGTTTGTACATAAACGAGCTCCTAGTTCCTACCTGTGGTACATGAATAGCAAAAGCTCAACAACTAAACCTAAGTCACACACTCTATATACCTTAAGGTAAACATTATTTAATTAAAATTCTGACTTTACTTCCAGGTAAATACCCAGATACTGGTCCCAAACTTCATCTGCTACAGATGATGCAGCCGGTAACTCTCTGAGGCAGCAGACAGTGGGCAGACTTTACTCTTCATTTTGGAGGCAAAATAAAACCACCCCACGCTCTCCGGAATTCACCAAACTTTCTTCACCCAATTCACCTGAAAATATTTCACGATAACCCCATAAACTGGGCTAATCGAGACACACAGTGAAATGTGCAGAGAAGCTGTGTGTCAGACTGGAACAAACCACAGCTCTGGCAGGAGCACAGCCTCCGGGCAAGGCTTCTGTCTGCGTTTGGAGCTGTTTTGTTCCCTCGCACGATGGAAGATGGAGAGTCCAGAAACATCATGCTCTCTGGGAGCAAAGGAAGCTTATTTTATCTCTCCCCACCTGGGTGCAAAGGGCTATTTTCCTCTATTTAACCAAGCAACCCTGGAGCCACGTATACCCGAGACAAGCCCAGCAAGCAGAGGGAAGCGTACCTGCGACTGCCGCACAAAGATGCCGTGGTTTTCTTCACAGGTGAAGTATTTCCTGCCCTGCACAGTCCCATCATTCTTGCCCTTTGCTTCATCCAGGATGACACCGACCCACTTTCCCGTGGCAAACAGAGTGGCACCGACATAAGCCACGGTACCGCGGTGCCCTTTCCCGATGACTTCCACTCTGGAGCCCACCTTCAGGGGCTTGCTGCTCGCTTCCACGCTCATCCTGGTGCCGGTGCTGGATGCCTGAGGACACAGAGGAGATGCACAGCAAGTTAAACACAGCTGGTACAGAGAGACGGACCCACGGTTTGGACATCAGTGTCTCATTCCCCTCCAGCACCCTTCACCCCAGGTTCTGCGGGGTCCCACACAGCCCGAGGGGTCGGTCCCCGTTCACCTCCGCCACCCTTTCTTTTCAGGATCCAGCAAAAGGTAACTCTTTGCATTACGGCTGCCAAACGGGAATCACAAACAATGGCAAAACTACCATTAACTACTATTCTTCTTTTAATAGACACACCAGGCTCACAAACCCAATTTATAAGGTTTTTTTATAAGCTTTGGGGGAAAAAAAAAACAAACAACTGTGATGTAGCAGATGTTAGTGCAGTCACATTTGCCTTAACCTACACTTGCTCCATCCTTTTTTCATTATATCAGAAACTGCCTACAGCTTTCCAGCCTCTTGCATTACATGCTCAGAAACAGACAACCCATCTCTGATATAGTTTACTTTCCTACCCCTTCTTATTGTCGGGATTTAAGAGGACCTGGCGGCCCACCACCAGCCGCAGAGTTAGACCACCCGCCCACACCAGTTTCGCACTCTATTCCTGGCACCCCCTCTGCGCCAGGACTCTGGGGTGCCCATTGGTAACGGCGCTTCCTATCAGGATGCTGATGAGCAGAAAATATTGGTGGTAAATTCGTTAGGCTTTCAAGGCATTATCATCATAAATATTAATCCACACTTAAATTTCAGTGTGCGTCATTAGATTTCAAGCTTGCCATCCCTGATACGTACCCCTCTGTTTAGGGAAAGTTAACTACACTGATCAATTCTTTTAGAGCATCAATAAGGTGATGGGTGAGAGGAACATGATTAAGGCACTTGAGACCCTCAGTCTTACTTAAATGGTAGTGAAGTTTATAGGGGGGGGCCCAGACAAGTAAGGCATTGGGATCCTCCCCCTGCCCCCAAAGCCTCCTCCTCCAAAATAAGCCCAAAATAGATGACGTTTATATTGTACTGCCATAGAGCTAAATTAACTATATGTTTTCCATTGTTTAAAAAGTCCCTCCCCAAATGTTGATGCCTTTAAAAGGCTACTGCTTTTAAATACAGTTAAGAAGAGAGAGGGATATTTGACTGCCTTGCTCAGCTCAAGTTCCATAGTTCCGTCCAACAGGGCAGCATTGTCCTTACAGCGGTCTCTAAAATGAAGCATGTTTGGCATTTACATCATCCCATTTGTCAGTAGTTCTGTTTATTGTGTAGAAAATATTTTGTTTTGATTGCTGCTGGGCTTGGCTTCAGTGAAAGAATATACTTTTTATTCAGATGAGAACAGAAGGCTGCTTTCACTCCCCTGAATCATGACACAGAAAACAGTTGAGGAAGGGCACTCTCAAGCTGATGGACGTGAAGACAAGTCTCAGCAGCAGCCAGACACCAAGTGGGGTTTTCAGCAGTTGCAGTGGCAGGGAGGCTTCAGCCTGTACAAAGATCCAAGGGTATTTTGAAAGCTTCTGGCTGGCACATGCAGAAACCCGAATCACCACTGCTAACAGACAAACCAACAAATTATTGCCTTCCTTTGCATACTGATGCATTGGGTTTGAATGCAGAATATACCCATCATGCTCAGGAGGTTTTGTGACTAAGAACTGTGACGCCAGTTTTCCACACAAAACTGAATTCCACTTTTCATCCAAATACAATTGGCAGAAATCAAAAACACAAAATAATCTTTTAATAAAAACCAAAATCAATCACCATTTTGTAGCAAACAAACAAAAACAAGACTTCAAATCTAAAACTTATGCTACATAATTAAATAAATGTCTACCAAAATATTGGATCGTTTCAGTTGTCAGAAGGACTAGCAACGGTATTCTGCAAAACACCTGCAGCTGTAAAATCAACATGTCCCACTTGCTATAAAAAACTAGAGCAAAACTCTAAGAAAACAAGAAGCCAAAAGGAAAAGCAAGATTCACCATTTGAATAGAAAGGTTCCTGCTCAGCGATTTTAAAACCAATCACTATCCTTTTTATCCATTCTGGTTTATGTTTGCCAGTTTCCTGGCCAGTCTGGTGGCTGTGGGCAGCTGCAGCCCAGGTAAGATCTATAGGTGTGTTAAACACCATGAGCTGGAAATCAAAGCTGCACCGCTGCGGGTAGCACCTGCCTGGAGTAGGGCACGGCTCCCCAGGCACACACACTGCCCCAGGGATAAGGGACCTTACGCTTGCACTAACAGTTAAATGATGGTGGAAAATCCACACCGTGAGTGTTCACACACGACTTCAACATGTGTTGGCTAAGGTTAAAACACAGAATGTGCTTACAGAGGAAATAAGGAAGCAAGATTATAAACTGAAGGTATCGGGCTTGTACCAGCACAGTGTTGCTCCAGCCGATTTGATAAACGATGTACCTAGTTAACAGAAAGCAGGCAGGTTTACTGCTAATTCATAAGGTAAAAGTGTCACACTGTCTTCCTGCGGCTAAGTTCAGCTCCAGTCCTGCAGACCCTTTTTCAAATCATGGTATTTTGATTTTTGTTATTTTAAGGATGACACGTCCCAGCTTAGGCTCAGCTTGCACAGGTGACTTCCCACATCACGAAACTGGGATGTGTCTCAGGTAAACTTCTGGAGATGCTCCCGGCCACCCTCTTGCAGCTGCACTGCCAGGAGATGAGCACAGACGGTGAAGCAGGACAAAACCACGTGTGCCAGCAGCAGCACGCAGAGCAGACGCTCACGACCAAGGAGGCAGCCGGCAGCAGAACCGGCAGACAAAAGCCCAGGGACATGTTTCAGGAGGAGCAGAGCACGACTTAGAGGAACCAGCCTCTCAGCTGCATTGAGTGGGACAAGACAAGAGCCTCAGAGCACAGACATAACCCAGCCAGGCTTTCACCTTACAAGTGATTTTGTTTTTATTTTTCTATAGCATCAGTAGAGCAGTAGCAAATAAACTGGCCTCAAAAATCAACTATTTCACTTTTTCTGCTGCAGCAACATCATGTTTGGTGTTGTGGGCTGCACGTGGGCGTCTGGGGAACGCTTTCTGCAGAGCACTCGCATGGGAGCTGAGGAAGAGCTTGTCTTCCTTGCTTCCTTTCCGAAGAGTAACCCGAGTAAAAGCACGTACTAACAGGAACCAAAACACGTAGATTTTTAAGCAGTCGGATACAGGATACAGCATGGCTCCACATTATAGCTTTTCTGACAGCAAAGCCAATTTACAAGGCTCCTGACCTCCTTCTCCCCAGCTTCTCACCCGTTCTCCATTACGGATGACCAACCTCATCATTGTGCTGCCCCAAACAATTTTAAAAACACCATCTCACAAGCAGGTTTCGATGTGGCTGCAGACAGACACCTGAAGACAGATGCCCACCACAAGGAAGGGACAGCTAGCAGAGCTGGAGGTGAGGAATCCTGTAAGCCAGATTTGCCAGTTTGGGGCAATTACCGGTAGAGCCACAGCAGAAGAGCCCACCACCGGCCTCTCAGTGCCGATTTCCTGCTCGCCAGCAGTCGCATAAATTCTCCAGGGAAGAAAAACTAGGACTTCACATGGAAAAAGAATTTCCTGATTTTTTTTTTAAACCACAAAAGCTCTTCGGGGCCTGTTTTACAAATTATGAAGCAGAGATGCATAATAAAGCAAGCAGCACATCTTTGTTCCTTGCAAAACCATCTCCAGAGACCATCTCCTAAGAATTAGCAGCAGAGTCGAATGAATCACCCCATCAGCCTGTTTGGAAGTTCCACCACATTTCACTTGCAATATGCTTCAGCACCGATTTTCTGCCACAGTGACTCCTTTCCACGCAGTTGTTTAAGAGAAAGAAAAGACCTTTTCCCCGCATCAAACCACCCTGAGATTGCAGCAAACTACCCAATTAGTGCAGCAGAAAGAAACTAACATCAGACTTTTCAGTAAAGGAGAGTAAAACCATCATGCAGCTCAGCGCCTGGCAAGCCCTTCACACCCTAGCCGTCCTGGCACCAGAAAGCCTCTGCTCTGCAGTCAAGCAACTGGAAAAATCAAAATGCAGGTAAAAGTCTCCAGGATGTGCAATTTTCCTGACTATAAATAAATACCCAGTGCAGGATTCTTCTCTGTAGTGGTATGAAAGGGTAGACCAAAATAATTTACGTTACCACCGCAAAACAGAAAATTATGCAAATTACTGTAAATCTGTTGAGTAGCCTGAAAAAATTGCCAACTCAGGTAGCGTCCCCTTTTAAAGATTCACTTAAATGAGTTCTAGCATTTTCATTAGCAAATAAGACAGAGGGCTTTGTATTTCTTCTCTACGTACTCAGGCACACAGGCAAAGCATTTGAAGGTTACTTTTTACACGGTAAAACAACTGAAAATCCCCTAGTAGCCACAAAACCCCAATTTTCTCTCTGGAGGTGCCCACGGACAGCCAGGAGAAGGGGTGCAGGTATTTTCTATCCTTTATTTTGGGCACTTGTCCACCCCTCCCAGGAAATCCAGCCCCTGCTTGCCCCGGGGTGGTAATGCTGTACCCCGGTGAGCATGGCCACCCCTGTGCCCACAGGTGAGCTCAGCCCTCCGGGTTATCTCCGCTGGCAGAGACCCAAGCTAGGTAAATAAATGGCTTTTGGTACGCACTGGCAGGTAATTTATGGCTGCAGCATTAGGTTCAGACTAAGCCTCCAAGTCATAAACATAAAATTTCTGGGGGTGTTGACCTAAAAAAATAAACACACACATATATAGATAGCTGTCCCAGCCGCTGTGTTCCAGTAAATCCCAAAAGGCACTTAGCTGCAATGAGCACGATGTGTCCGGTCCCGGACGAAGGACACTTTTTCCGTTGGACTGCCTACTCCTGCAGTGTGTCCGCTGCCTTTGGCACATTGCTGTGTTTCTGTCCCTGGAACAACAGAACTTCACCCAAAGCTGCTGGTCAATAAAACCATGGAAATTCAGCCTTTGGCATCTGTTCCCATCTCTAATATTTGCACACTTCAGAAAGAGAGAACTGATGTCTGCAAAGCACTATGAAACCCCTTTACAACAACAAAAACCAAAAGTTTAAGAAGAATATACTCTAGGCCTGAAACACCGCATTAGTCAAAAACAACACCCAAACTAGCATTAGCTGCTTCTTAGCTCCTTTCCCTCACTTACCTCCTTCTTTCCCAGCAAAGCCCTGCCCAGACCAAAGAGAGCATCTCCCTGCAGACACTGCCCGTATCCCAATGGGGCGAGAGCCCCACGCTCTCACCCACCCAAGTGGGGCCAGCAGCGAAAAGGGCACAGAAAGGACTTCACCGGGTCTGTAGAAGCCCAGCCGGGACCTCAGCTGCCCGGCAGTCCACACACAACACCTCTGCTGCTAACAGTGCCCGCATTCGCTGGATTTAAAGCCAGCAGTGCCGGCATCTGCAGTCCCACCAGCAGTGTGGACGCGCTCCCTCGACCAAGCAGAGCAACGGCCGCCTGTGCTGAGCCCAGGGACGGGGCTGGAGAGGCTCGTGCAGAGACGGAGCCGACGGATCCATGTGCGTTTCCGTACTCCAGGAAAGATGTGAGCTTGCAACCCAAAACTCCACCCAAGTCCTGGCTGTCAGGCTTAGGGAGGGCTGCAGCTCCGTCGCTGGAGCGAGGCCCCTCCGCTCCACAAGCCACTTTCCTCCTCCAGGTAACAGATTTATTTACCAATATTTCATCTCCAGATAATGGATTTCGTTAACAATAGCAACATCTCAAAGAAGTTTTGTCTTCGTTTGCCTCGTGACTCCCCTCAGCCTGTATGAACATGGGTCAGTCTCAGGGTTTATTTGTCACTCAGGTCATTAGTTAGATGTTATAATTAACACAGCAGCAAATTAGTAACATATGGGTATGCATCACCACAAGAAAGTAATAAAACAAGTCGTTAACATCTTTCTCGCATGTCTGAGATCTCATTAGTGCTGAATGAGAAAAGTTAATGCAATTAAATCTGCCAAAAGTAGATACCCATGTTTTCAGTCTCAAATATAAAATTATTATAATTTTGTAAATCTATCAAGTAAGGTTTTATTCTAAAAAAACAGAAAGCTTATTAATTCCATGGTACGCTCGTGCTGTGTCCTCCCTTCCCAAGAAAGTCTGTAATTTGTAACATCAGCAAAAAAGCATTTCAGAATAACTTTTTCCAAACACACTTTGCTTACAACATCTCGCCAAGGAACTTCTGAAGTAGTGTCCTGCCCCAGACAGTGTCCTGCCCTAACCCTATTCCTCAGTTCCACTTCCTAAGTGGGACATCACTATTCACAAAATTGAGAGGTTACAAATCACAATTCAAAAGTCCAGAAGCTCCTTCTCCACTGGCACATTGTGATTTTGGGGAAACTAGAAGATAACTTCTACCAATACAAAACTCATCCCAAATAAAATGGCAACAATAAGACTGATTATAAAGGAAAATTCATAAGCTGCATACCCACCAGAGCAAGTCTTTCCTTATGTAAGTTACTGCTCAGCCCTACATGAGAAAAAAGAACAAAAAAATAAATTTGCTAAGAATAGTTAGAGAAGTTAAGGGCTGCCTGGGCGTTTGGGAACAGAGCCCTAGCTGTAAAATAAGGCACAATCATCACTGGGGAGAAGGAAATTCCCGGACAGGCACATGCAAGGCACGCAGCCTGGCTTCTGCAAAGCCACGTGCATGCAACGCACGGATCGGTGCAGCTCCCTGAAACTGTCTGTAGGAAACATCTGCCAGGTCAAACGTGCTTTCACCTCCACCCCACAGAAAGCTCCCATTCTGCAAACAGACAACTAGTGTGAGCCCCCGGCTGGGCAGGGGGTTGATGGGGATCCGGAGGGTCTGGGCAATGCACGGTACCTGCCTCTGATGTGCTCTTCCTCCTCCTCCTCCTCCTCAGCAGGAGCCAGCAAGCTCCCCCAGGCAGCTGGGCAGCCCGAAGCGAGCGAGTGGCCCCTGCACAAGAGCACCTCAGCCTCCCACCTCCTACGAGCAGTTTTTACAAGTTTTATGATCTTCTCCAAATAAATAAATAAATAAATCAGGATGTAAAGCCCACGCTCACACATCCTTATGCGGTCAACTTGATGCAATGATGAAACATCTTTCCATCACTCAGTGGTCACACAAAGGCCCTTCTGCAGTAACAGAGGGAGTTCTGGTGGGTCAATGGAGTGGACGTGGTGCTAACTGGAAAAAAAAATGTCTGTTTCTCTACTCTATAACACCTGTGAAGGTACACAAGTATTCTGTACTCCCTGAACCTGCTAGGACTCAGCACGAGGGGGAGAAAAGGACTTCAAGGGACTCAGCGAGGTCCACCCCAGAGCTTTGCACCACGGCTGCAGCTTCCCAGGACCCACCAGAAACTGGACTGTCCCAAGTCCACCCACCTCTCAGTGGGAAGGACAGACTGCCGCCCATCTAGGAGTGGAGGGGTTCAGAATGGACACCATGGTGGGGTGACAGGTACAGTCACGGCCATTACAAAGGGAACAAATGGAACACTTGCCCCAACTCACATCAACACCGAAACACCTCCTACTCCTGGGAAGGGCTCTTTGCATGACCACAGAGTTCAAGCAGAAAGGCCAAGCCTACCGAGTATAACGCCATCGCAGCATGCTCCCACAAAGCGTTCACAGACCTTCAACCACAGGTCTTTTTTTTTAGAGCAGGATCTCAATCATCGTTCCACAAGATCACTAATGTCACACCAGGGCCTTCACCTGCTTCTCCCGGCACTGCTCACTGCAGTTCAAACTGAGAAGCACCACGCTCCTCGGCATCAAAGCAGATCTCACACCAACTGCCCCACTCAGCCCGTTCAATACACATGTGATTGCTGCAATATCCATTCTCAAATTCAGTAACTCTTCTTGAACTTAACATCAAGGTAAGCCTCTGAAGAGCACAGATAACACTGAGGTAGTGCCGTACATTCTACAGGTAAGTCCAGCCAATACAGAAACCTATCAAAACTTACATCCTGAAGGTCCATTTGTCAATCAGCAGTAATTTTAATAGAAATGTTTCCTGAATCCTTAACATTCAGGAAAGAAGGGAGAGCACAGAATAAGCCTCTAACATACTCATGCCCTTAAGACAAGGCGATGGCTCTCTAACTTTTGTTTCTAACCAGAAATAAGACAGTAGAACAAGTTGCACTGCTCCAAAGCAAGGATGACAGTGCACACCGTTCACCAACATCTCCATGTTCTTAAGGTCAGGAGCTCACCATGCTCTGCCCCCAGTGCTAGGGAGCACAGTTTGGGTAACACACACGGCTTTGCTCTGACCAAAACTGTAAGCAGCAACTCAGACCCAGAGCTGCAAAGAGCTCGGTCAGCCATGGGTCCAGCTCCCCAGCCAGGGATCGCTGCTGTCCCTACCTCAGGGCAACGCACCAGGATCAACATTTTCTTTTTCTCGTGTTGCAGCGTGCCATGACCCACACTGCTGTCGGTATGTCGGACTGAAGCAAGGACCAAGCTGACTTCTCTGATGACTCTGTCTTGCCTCAGCTCTCCAGTGTTGTTGGACGAGCCAGGGTCTAATCTGCCTGGCTAAACCAGAGACTGGTATTCTCATGAAGACTCAAAACAATGTGATGACCACAATTTCGGATTTTAAAAGGAGAGAAACTGTCCAAGCTGGAAATAGTGCATTCCCATCTACCTTCCCAGCCAGATGACCGTGGACTGGGGACCCAATGGCCTTCCCGAGCAGAGGTGGAAGGGTAGAGCCAGGTCAGTGGTGGGGCAGGGAGGTTGGTGCCCGCCTGCGGCTGTTCCTCTCAGCTGTAGTCACGATCTTTTGCCAGCTGCAGAGGAAGGAGGCAGGGGTGAGAGAAACAGTAAACTTGGGGACAGTCATCCTTGGAGACACCAGGGCACAACAGCCTGACACAGTAGCCGGTGACACAACCCAGAACTTCCTCGGGTCTCCAGACACAGTACGACATGCCGGCTCCACATGCCGGCTCCTCGCTGATCTCTTCCTAAGAGCCAGAGCGTGTCTCAAGAGCTGCACCTCACACACCGCAGGGTCTGCCCTCGGCTCTGGGGGGCTCCATCTCCAGGAAAACCGACAGATGGAACTTCAGGTGGGGCTGAGTTTTGGGAACTCCTCCCCTGCAACCAGTGACCAAAAGGTCATCTTCTGCCAGTGCCAAATGAACAAGGGAGGTATAAGCATCCTCTCCGGTCACGCCAGCCTTTCCAGCAGGACACACCAGTGCTCTGGGTACGCAAATTCTGGGCACAGAGAGCAAGGTGGTGATACATCGATGGCAAATAAAGAGGACAGAGGAGCACAGAGCTGTAGGAAGCTCCCACAGACGGCAGCCCACGGGAGGAGAGAAGGGGTACGCACACAAGGCCACAGTCACCCCCCCCAGGGCCACTGACCCGCTGACAGGCTCTGCATTAGGCAGGAGCCCTCGGGAGATCTGTACGAGCATCAGTGTGGACAATTCACAACAGCTCAATCATCACTCCCATGCAGCGATGGTCTAAAGGGTGAATAAGCTGCTAAATTACATTAAATGAGAAATTAGTGTACTCTGATACCAGAAGCAGCATTGCATCACCCCACTCTCCCAAACCTACACCACAGGGTATCGACGGCCAACTCGGGGCGCAGGGGAGCCGATGGGGATTGGGCAGCCGGAGAAGCGACCAGGAACACTGACCCACCGGAGCAGCCATCACTGCCTGCGTGGCACCAGGCCGGTCTCCGGCAGGACAGTCCCTAGGCAGGTGGCTTGGAGGAAGCCATCACGCTTGGAGGAGCACATTGCACAGCCCAGGAGGAGCTCCTCGTCCCACTCGCTGGACAGGCAGGGACAGGGCTGGAGAAGAAACCTCCTCCAGGTGAGGAGCGAGCCATGTGGGCTGCGCTTCGACTGCCCACCTGCTCCATTAATAAAAGACCTTGCTCCGCACAACTGCCTACCTGGCACCACTCAGAAATACAGCTTTTTCCCATTTTCACCTCTGTTTAAATTATTACACACATTTACAGACCATTTCCTCAGTTCTTTGAAGATACTGGTTATTAGTCACTGAAAAATGGATGCAATTCCAAGTGACTTCACTTGCAATTTGAGCATGATTTGGGTCACTACTGTGTTTCATCCGAGCATGACGGTTTCAGTGTTTTGCTCCATTATAGCGGATAACCCAAGGAATATTTATTGTATTCCTTCCAGAAGCCAGACTCACATCATTACGCCGGCACACAGGGACGCCTCCCTCTGTGCAGATATGACTAATTGAACCTCAAACTGTCATTCAAAGTACAGATCAAAAGTTTCAAGCAAACCTTGAACACAGCAACCACCTCTGAAAAGCCCCCATGACAAGAAGATTCATGACCACAGGTTAATATGCTCTTAGCCTCAAATTCAAGACGTGACCCAACATGGCTGGAATAAGGAAAGACTTGGAAATAATTCTAGTTTATGTTAAGTCTAGTTATTACCAGATAGTGTGTGATGCTGTCATACCATCCCTATTGAAAGGAGGGGATTACCCCAGGATTAAGAGCAGACCCGCCACCCGGTGACACGGTGGGGGTGGCTGCTGTCTCACCCAGCAAAAGCTGGAGCGGTGCAGGTCTGCCACTGTCAGACTTGCAGATGAGCCAGCAAGGCATCGCCAGGATGAAGCCCCCGCCAGGCAAACACTGCCATGGTACTGGATTCATTCTGCTCAAATCTGGGGAGCAAGAAGTCAAATGCAGACGGTTCACGTGCTTCTGACGGCAATGACACCGGCCACAGCGCTGGTGTATGACCACACGTCCCTATAACCCTCGTACAGACACTGCCAGCACAGCCAGTCGCTCCAGCCCAGCCGGAAGGTCTGGCGCAGCTTTGGTCCCCACGGTACCGATTTCAAAATGCAATTTGAGTAAAACGCAGATAAGCCTGCTCGCATCCAGGAGACACAGCTGCTGTCCTGCCTGACCGAAATTCAATGCAGTTATCAGGACAGAACTGCCAAGACTCAGTTTGAAATTTCACCTCCTTCACCCTACTCCCCCCCACTGAAAACAGCAACATTTAGCAAACACACAGGCCGGGAAGCTCAAGCAGTCTGCCTTCGTACACCGGCAGACATCATTTCCCAGCCCAGGGACGTGCTCCGTAGCCGCATCCCCGCACAGAAACACACTTTGACCTGCACAGGGTGGATAAAGCAACTTTCCAGCTGCACGCTATCGCTGGCAGCCCCAAGCCTTTTTCTGAATGGCAGCTGCTCCGTTCAGCGGCCTGTGACTACGCAAGCAAATTGTTTCGGCCAGAGACCAAATCACACATGCACGCCCCACCGACGACGGGCAGCTCTGGGCTCCGCGCTCTCGCACAACGCCCTTGCCTGGGCAGGCAGAGCAGTCGCAGGTCACGCTCCTCCACGGGGGTTTTTTCAGACAGCCCCCGGGCTGGACATGAACCTGGTGCAAGGCAGGCAGTGAGAAGGGGTCTGCCCTCCCTGGCTCTGCCAAAGTGCAGCCCTCCCGCCCCTGCAACCGGCCCTGGAGTTACAAAGCACTCTGCCAAGTTGGCAAGCACTGAGTGACAGAGACACCGAAAATGTGCTGCCCGGTCCCCAAAACAGCGAGTGTCTGGGACACAATGTCACCACGCCGGCGAGGAAGAACAAAACGACAAAGAAAGAAACTCCAAAGAAAGGCCTCGCTGTAGGGCCGGTGCCCGGCTCCAGTTCTGCTGCCCACCGCACAGCCCAGGGTTAACTGCAATACGGTAAAACCTGGAAATGATTTTCAGGCACTCGGAAGCTCAGTATCTCACCATGAACCTGGAAAATAAGCAAAGAGGAAGGAAAAACACGATGCAGAAAGGAAAACAACCCCGAATCTTTGTGATGAAAAGCCCTAGAAAGATTCTGTCATCACCGGAGGCTCAGCTGACGCCTCGTTGCATTATCAGTGATAATTAACAGCAAAGGCAGACTAACTTAAATCAAAAGACACGGCCGCTAATATCATTCAGACTATTTATCCACCCACCGTACATCGTAACATATATTGTTAGTGATGAAGATATCAAATTCCAGAAATATGAAAGCACAGGAAACACAATCTAGATTTCAGTATAAAAACAGATATATTTTTCATTGCAACAGATAGCATTAAGATACATTACAATATTATCTAACAGCATAGCCGGGAGTTTGTAAATAAGTTTCCCTCCCCCCAACTTACCCGGCTGTATGTGTGTCTCTTGCTCTGGGCCATGCTGCCGCTGGCTTTTCTCTTTATTTTAAAGATTTATTATTTTTAGATAATGGTCTCAGTTCATGGCCAGCAGTAAGTCAGCAGAGGTTTTTCACGTTTCAGCTGATCTAACCATCGTCGTGTCCCCCCGGCGAGGCTCTGCTGGGTCGCACAGAAAGGGGAAAAAGCCCTTCTCTGGCAGAGGATTCTTTAATACAGGGATATACAAAAATCCAGCCCAGCTGATGGAGACTACTCTGCGCTAGTGCTGCTCCAGACTTGTCACCGGCGCTGCCAGCTCGCTGGGTCCTAACGCTACCCGGCTGCTGGTAGAGCCGCAGGAGGAAAGGCAACCGGCCTCGGCTCAGCCACAGTAAGGCCCCGGCACGGCCACCGGCACAGCCGCCGCTCGCCCACCCGCACCGGGAAGGACAAAGCCTCCTCCTGCTTGTCCTGCTGTGCAGGCAGCACCCGCTGCTGGGTGCTGGGCAGGGGCCACCCTAATTTCCTCCAGTCTGGAGCCGACCAAGACGCGTCTGGACACCACCATAGGAGCACTCGGCGCGCCTCCCGGCCCCCTTGCCAATTGCCAAGGTTTGCCCCCATCAGCCGTACCTTGCTCTTCCCGCCTGCCCTGACACCGCACCCCTGCATGGCAAAGTTTGAGGGAAAATAACACCATGATGCAGGTTCTCTCCCCAACACCCCCCGGCCGCGTACAGCACCCCAGCACCGCCGGGTAAAGGTGTGCACACAACCGCAGCGCAGGCAGATGGGAGGCATGGGGACCAAACAGTTAATCGTGGGGCATTTTTTAAAATCAATAATTGTTCTTTCCCTGATTGATCTGAATAGATGTCTAATTGAAGTTATCAGCCCCTCTTCTCAGAGCTGTCTGCGGCGTTAATTGCTGCCTGTGAAATGGCAAGCGAGGCTAACGGAGGGGCTTTGGCAAGCCACCATGCCCAGCCACCTCGTGCTCCAGCTTCCCCCCCACAGCTGCGAGACACCAGCACCCACCAGCAGCCCGGGACCCTGCGCCCAGCCGTCCCCCCCGCCGGACACCAACACACACGGCCGTCTGCAAAATAGGGGTCACACCATGAATTTTTATGACTGTTTGCATCCTATTTTAGCACTTGATTCCAGTGACCATAACAAAGGCAATGAACTACCTGAAGGGAAAAACCAATGTCATCAGGAAGATTTTAAGAGGGTGAAGAGGAACCCGCTCGGAAAGTTCTTGATATTCAATATGGGGGCTGAATATTTCGGAATCCTTGTATTAATGAACATATCCTCTGATCCTTGTTTCCTGCACAGCTGTGGATGACTCCTAACTATTTCATGAAAGGCAAGTAAGAAATGCAAGCTTCACATCAGCTATCTTGATGCCGGTACCTGCGCTGAAACTTTGCTTTAGGAACCAGGCAGAAAAGTTTGAAAACCACAGATATACACCAAAAAGGCAGAGCATGGCACTGAACAGGGGGTGGCACATTCAGATACACAAAGACCAGAACATCTCACGGAATGAAGCAGGTGGTCTTCAAGGATACAGCAATCGCATTCAAGGGAATGAACTTTAAAAGACATACAACGGGGATGAACAACAAAAACTTAGCTAGAAACTAGGACTTTTATCACAGGAACAACCAAGAACTCAACCAGAGCAACCCCAGACACTCACTGACCACCACAGCTACAAACTGCCCAGGGTGAGCAAACAGAAAGATAATCGCACCTGCCGGGCAAACCGGGAGAGGCACTCCCCACCAGATGGGAAAAACCTGCCACTGCGCCAGGAGCTCCACGAGACCGCTCCGAAAAGCTACAGGGTTTTGTCAAAGCACAACTATATTTCTCGTGCAAAGCAAAGGTTAAATCATCCATTGGAGAAGCACACTGCAGTCAACAGACCTACTCCACGTTACTCCAGACAGCCAGCACAAAAGGGAAGTTAAAACCTGTTCGTCACTTCCTAAGTCTCTGAAAAAGTTACAAAAAGGCACCAGTGTCTTCCCACTCCCTTCAACTCTGTCAGCTCTAGGAGAGATCAAGGACATTAGATGCCAAAACCTGCATTATTTGAACAAAACCCAAGTCAAACACAACCAAAACTAGTTGAACACAACGAAATTGTGAAAAACTGAGACTTGCATCAGCTCAGCTAGCCCTGCACCCGTGCAGCTGAGCCAGTGCAGCAGGAGGAACCTGATCTCCAGCCTCTCTCAGTCTTCCCACGCATTGTAAACACTTTTGCATCTGCACAACCTGTCAGGCGAAGGTTCCCAAAGCTCTGCATGAAGACCTCCACTCCGGAGAAGGACAGGCCAAACCACAGTGATCACCAGAAGAGAGGAACGCAAGGCAACACCAAAGAGGGCTGGCAAGACCAGACAGTGTCGTGTTGGCTGGTCAGAAACAGGCAGTTTGTCCCAGATCAGGTCACTCTTTCTCTACTGACCACAGTACGACCAAAGCCAACCATTTTGGGAGGAGGATCACAGTACTCCCCCTGCACCTATCCATAAACGAAACGAAGGAGGGGGGGAGGCATCACTGCTGCAGCCCCCAGCAGTGAAGATGGTTTTGGAGCACGGGGGGTCTCCCGTTCACATCCAACAAATCCAACAGCTGTGGGACAAAGAAGCCCCGAGAGTAAAAACACCCCTTCTGTCAAATCTCCCTCATTCCTCTACAAGGACTGTGCACGCTCCCTACTCCACTCAGGCTCACAAGACTAGGACTCTTGTGGTTCCTCTCTAATAAGCATTTAACCAAAATTTTTCCCTTTTAGAAAAATACGTCAAGTGCTGCTTTTAACCACAGAGGGAAGTACCACCTCCAGCTTCGGAAGTCTCCAGCGACTCACTGCAAGAATCTGGGAGGTTACATTGGGGGAAACATCACCATATTTCACCTTTTTCTAATATTCTTCTCCTCTGCAGCCACTACTGACCACTCTTCAGACAGGCTCCTGGCCAAGATGGACTTTCGCTCTGACCCAGAACAGACACTGTGCCATGCTCTTCTCTAGCACGAACTACATCCACTCCATTTATAGTATTTGTTTTCCTTTTTAGCCAAGGTCCACTGGATTTTACCAATGAGGGAGCTATCTATCTACAGGCTGCATCTCTGCAGAACCAGGCAAGCCCTGAGCACTTCCCTCAGACTGGGAGATGCAGCAGCACACTTCCAAGTCTCCAGGAGAGTGGAAATCTGGTACGTGCCTGACCACAGAACCCTGCACACAGCTCGGCTTCAGTCCTGGCTCAGGAGCAGAGGCTGCCACTTGTCTGCCCTGGAGCAACAGCAGCAAATGAGCTCGAGATCGGATGATGGCAGGGTAACTCAGACCTGCACCCCCAAAACGGAAGAGAAACCCGTTACTGGTGTTGGGGATGGGAAGAGCCCCAGGGGAAGCGCTGATTCAGGCTGCTTTCATACATGTAGTTTAATACAAGAGGAAAAAAGGTTCTTGTGATCAAGGTGCGGGACAGACTCAGGAAAACTGGAATCTAAATACTAAAGTTTTTTCTGTTTTCCTGTGTGACCTGGGCCTCCGAGGCTGGGGCAGAGCCAGAAAAACAGCTGGCTGCAGCACGAGACGTATGAGAACTGTGGACACAGCCCTTGGCTGAACAGAGGACATGGCCATCCTGCACAAGTATTTGAAGGGTGCTAACCCCAGCAGAGCAACAGTGGTGTTTGTATTCAAAGGAGAGGCTGGAACAACGAGCAGGGAAATGAAGTTAAAGAAACCCTTCCTCTAAGTACGAAGGAAACTGGGAAACAGCCACAGAATGTCAGAGGGACTTCAGAAAGTGCAGAAGGGTAAATGGTCCTGTAGCAGCCTGGGAACGGGTGATGTAGGACACTTCCCCCTCTCAAGGGATGGGAACTTACCACTGTTCTTCCCACAGAGCCCTAGGAATAACAGGACATACGCTGAAACAAGCAAAATACTAGTAAATATCAGGAAGGCTTTCCTCCCAGCAAGAGCTGCTGTAGCTAAAAGAGTATTTTTCCCTTTAAAAAGAAAATTGCAAACACTACACGACTAATTTCTCCCTCCTCCCCAGTCCTGGTTTTCCATGTTAAACCTGAAGCACAAGGGAGTTTTTCCCTCATAAACACACAAATTTTCCCCCAAAGTGTCCTGACAGAGCCTGCTCTACCAGTCAGCTCAGCAGCCAGTACCCTAATGACTGACAATAAACTGGCAGGCAGTGGGGCACCGCAGACCCACCTGGGCTTCCACCACTGGCATCAGTGAACGAGCTTACATCAAATTGCCCAGTGCCCCCTCAGTGTCACCCACAAACACAGCAGTGATGGAAATCAAACCTGGGTGAATGAAGCAACACGAAGGAGTATGCAGTGAAGGTATTTCCAGTATGAACTCATATTGAGTTTCTAATATCCAATCAGGGACTCGTTACAGTTTCACTGGAAAGCTAAAAAGTTTTGCATAACTTGAAAATATTTTACATTTAAAACAAGCCTATGATTAACCCCAAGAAGGACAATAAGTTCGCAGCAATTTTAAGCCTCTGCAGTCTATATAAAAGCTGCCAACAAAGAAAGAGGAAGAAGCCTCAATTTCAGGTCACTTAAAGCTAAATTAAAATACTAGAGAACATTCAAGCTACTTGCTCTAGCATGGGCAGACTCGCAGCGATCAAAGCACACTCTCTCCTTGTCACTACAATGCCAAGGCTGCAACCTGCCTTCATTTTCAAAGGAGCCTCTTAAAACACATGATGCTACAGAAGGACTGGAACTACAGCAGACAGTAATGACTGCCAATGATGCTCCATCAGAGCCCCCTGAAAGCTTCCCACAGAACACTGAAGTCCTACAGCTACTGAAACAGGTCAAGAACGAGAACAGAGCCACCTGCACCTTGTGCTGATGGGCACACCTCTGCTACCCAAAGACACCAGCCCCCGAGAGGTGCCAAACTCCGGCACCCCCCAAGACACCCTAACTGGCCTAAAGCCAGCAGGCCAGGCGGACGCCCAGGAAAAGCTGCAACAGCAGCAAGAAATGCTTGTTCCCTCTGAGGGCAAGACACAGGAAAGAGATCCCGACAGCAGCGCCCGAAAGTGCCGGAGCCCAGCACCTGAAAGTGCCAGGAGCACCACGCCAGAGCCAATGCACACCGCTGGAGCAGGCTTGCCAGAAGCCCAGCCCACCTGGGGACCACCGTCCCCACAGCACTCGAGGGCTCTGCGCTCCCTCCCGCTCGGGGACCCCAGCTTCCCACACCCACAAGACAATGGAGGACACGTCTCCAAGCCCAGACCCCACACTTTTCCCAACTCTACCAGCAGGTCTGCTGTCTGCCAAAAGGCACTGCGTCTACCCATCCTCCTCCTCCTCCCACCCTCACCGCTGGAACACGGTGGTCAGAAGGTGGGTGATATGTGGAGGCTGCTCGGCTGCAGCGTTGGAGGGTCTTCACAGCCCCAGACCACAGCAAGGACATAAAACATACGAATTCCAACCCTTTGCATTGAGATTTCCTAAACCCATACTGAAATAAGTATAAACAAAAAAGCAAGAGCCTTTGAAAATGCGTTTGTGAACAGATGGAGGCTAAACATTAAAATCACTGTTTTGCCGACCAGGAGGATATAATATCGACACCTTCAAGGAGATACCATTTCTTAACGTAACACCGTTATGTAGCACCATTCACCATTTTCTGTTTTCATTTCTCATTTACTATGCGGACTTTGGATGAAAATTAAAATTGACAGAAAGACAAGAAGCCAAGGTTAGACAGTAGTTTTATTAGTTAACTGAAACTGCATTACATGGGGATATGTAAAGCTTTCTGTAATTAAAGCACTTTGAGTCGGTCTTAAGCAATCGGAGCAAACAAGAAAAATATTCTTAAGATGAAGCAGGCTGTTGGCTGCTGCAGCCTCTGTAGAACCAGTAGATTTGGGCCCAAAGCCTGCTCTACAGAGAGGAAAACAATTTAATTTTTTCTCCAAACTCAGACACTGCCATTTTTGGATGAACTGCTGTTTCAACCAAACAAAATAACTACGATGAATAAATCTTCCTGGCACTTCCAGAGGCTGCCAGAGCTACCAGAAACTACAGCATCCCCTTTTCCACAAAAACATACCCAATTTTCTGATTCATGTTAAAGCTTTGAAATAAATTTACTGTTTGAAATAAACTTAGTTTAGCAAGTCATAGGAAACGCTAGCCTTAATAAAGACTATGGTCTCCCCTCCTACTGCCTGATCCCCAGCTGTGCTCAAGGCAGCTCCTGCCCAGTTCATCTCAACTGCATACAATAAACCCCAAGCCTCTGACAGTCCGCTGGTGTAGTTTATTCCCAAGCAACATCAGCTGCCGGGCAAGCAGATTACCTGCCTCCAGATCCACCCTCACCTTTTAGAGTACTGGTAAGAAAATTTCTTGTTATAAAAGTGCACTGTGCACCCCAAGCAGGGACGGTTCTAGCAGACCTCCTTGCACCCTTGGTGCTGAAAAGCCAGGACTCCGGCGCAAGGACAAGCACAGGCAAAGGCAGCGTGTTGAGCAGGGGCCAGCACACCAGGGAAGGGACCAGTGCAGTGAGCAGTAACCCCAGCACAGCCCCTTCTCTGGCATTTAGGTGTTTATTAGGCGATAACACATACCGTAAAAGCTGCCTGTGTGTTTGTTCACAAATCCAAGTCAGAGAATCTCAGGAGACCTGTATTCGTGTGGGAGACTGAACTAGGTCAGCTTGGGGCATACTTCACACATCAAGGTCATTCTTGCCCAAGTTTGGGGCAATCTTCATTCACCTGCAAAAAAGTGGCAAACGTTACAGATCTCCGCACATCACCCTTTACGGGTAAGGCACCAGTGCTGCAGCACTCTTCCTTCCCAGGGACACAAGCCATCCTGCATGCTGTTTGCAGCCATAGTTTTGTTAGGAACCACAACAATTGTCTGGTAGCTGCCCAAACTTTTGATGTAATAATCATCATTACAGAAAAACTATCATAAAAAGGCCAAGGAATATTGCGTTTAGAAACTTCAGACTTTTTGCTGAAATCTGGGATAAGAAACAGTCCACACGACAAGTAGCTTGAACACTAACAGCTTACTCAGTTTAAGCAAACTGAGCAGGAAGTTTCAAAAACCTGCAGAAAACTCCCCACTATTTATTTAGGAAGAGCAAAATTCCATCTTACTGTATTTTTATATATATACATATTTTATATACACACACATCTCCCCATGAAATTGCTTCAGCAAAGCTTCTTTCTGATTTATAAGCAGCTTAGTTTTCCAGCAAACCTGTGTTCAGAAAAGAAATTCTAAAAACGGCACTTCAGGGTTCTGTCTTCTATTGTGTCAATATAAATCCAGATTGAGTTTGCTGAGTTTAAGACTTTTTAAATTAAACTCTAAGCGATGCACACTCCCCCAGGTGACCTGAAAGTCAGCCTGGGTTCTTTTCTATTCTTGCCTGAGAAGTGGAACGATTGCAAGGAGAACTCGATCTGCCCAGTTATACCTGTACCAGCTCCCTCCTCTTTGACGTTTGTTCTCGGTTATGAAAGTCAGCACTGTTCAGCGTGACGGACAGGTATATGAAAGGCAAATTTCAGCCCTGTAGTTGGTGCAAGAGCCACAGCAAAACTCAACTCCAGCTCCTGTTCCAGCACTGCTAGTAGGAATACAGTCTTATCTCTGTCTCCCAAGAGCCGCCTATATAGGCCAATAATACAGAGAAGAATCTGCTGAGCCATTAAAAACCTTAATTAAAGTTCTCCTTTGCAATGACATCCAGTAATGAATGACTGATACTGTGTTGTCTTAGTGAGACTGAAGCCCACCACACTGACCATTACTGCCCCATAAATTCTTCATGCCTTCCATGTGTCCATATCCCAACATGTCCCATTTTATATTTAGCCCGTGTCTTTTTGGAGCACAAAGCATTGCTCATCCTGTCCCCATACGCCTACAGCACAGGAAGGTTCTCATCTGCAGCTCGGGCTGCTGCAGACCACAGCGATGCAGGCACCAGAGACCAGCCACGCAGCCGCTCCTCTATTAGAGGCGTTTACCACCTAAAATAAAGCACTTCAGCCTGTGTCGCTTGTAAACAACATAATCCAATGCGTTTTGGTGTTTGAACCACGACTGCCTGACAAGAAGAGACAGGGCTTGCAGGGACAGGCACCACCTTTGAAGAGAAAGCAGAAAACACCCAAATCTCGTGCCCCCGCACCCCAGCACTTGGCACAGCACCCGGGACACAACAGCAGCTCGCCCACTGAAGGCCACGCTGCCACCCAAGCACCAGGAGAAAAGTTTTCCGGACCCCTCGCCTGTTCAAAAACAGGTCGTCAGAACCGGGTGTCTGGCGCAACACTACCGAACGCCAGCCCCGCACGCACCCAGGCTGCTGGAGGAGGGGACGCAGCCATCACCCAAGCCCAGCGCCATGCTTGCCGCAGGGCACCCACCCCAAATTTCCAAGCCAGAATGGATCCAAGGCACTAGGACCCAGCGGGCAGGCGCTGCGAGCCTGCGCCCTGCACAGCTGCACCACTGCCACTGCACAGCCTCAGCCGCAGCCGCGCCGCAGCCGAGCCAGGCAGCCGCCGCTCAAGGACGCGGGAGCACCCTCCGCTTGATGTTTCTTACACCACAAATTTAATTCTTTTCTTTTTAGCTAAAACCAAAACTCTCCAGATTGGAATCGATACACCAGCAGCACCGCCCGGGAGACGGTAACCATGGCAACGGACCGAAAAGCAAAGGATGCTGCGGACCAGCCCCGGCTCCCTGGTAGCAGGAGGTCAGTCGATTTTAGCTCATCTCCATCAAAACAACTCATTCATTATTTCACAGCTGAGCACCCTTCCGCAGTCACCGAGTCCCAGCCATCAGCGCGTCTGTGCCATTTAGCCTTCCCTGGGTTTAATTACATCAAGAAAAGCTGATTTAAATATATGCTTGCTCTGCTTTACTGCTCAAAGATTTAGAACAACCAAAACTGTTTATCCCTTGTGAGACTTTGACCAGCTGCTGGAAAAGCAGCTGGTGCATTTCAGCGTGCATACAACTGCCTTTGCTTTCTTTTCTGAGCAATTATCATCCTTAACAAACTTCTCTCCTTCACTCGTTATGGAATTCCTGGCCAGCAAGCCCCCTTTCCTTCAGAGGGCAGGTATCTGAGTGCGCCCGCAGGGAGGCATGATGCCCCCTCTCACCGGTCTGCGGTGGCATTCTCTGGGGCTGCGAGTCATTTCACCATCCATAAAAAACAATCAATCAAAAACCCAGCAGAAGAGCATTCCTCATTGCACCAGGAGGCAGATCTAGCCGAAGAGCTGTGTGCCTAGCTACGACAGTCCCTGCATGTTCACAGCCCGTTTTCTTCCTTACTGTTTTGCATTCTTTAGGTGTTTTTCAAAGAAACAAGACAGACTTGCAAACTCTTTAGGAATGGGTGCAAAACCCCCTGCAATTTAGCTTCCACAAGCCCCGTTTGGTATTTGGGGCTTTATCGTGCGTTAGTACAACACAACCGCCCAGAGTAAAGCCTCAGTTCCCAACGCTGTAGCTCCTGAAGCCTCCCTTCTATTAAAAATAAACTAAAATTGCTCATTGCTCCCCCTCAAACATTTCTAAGGAACTTAAAAGTGCCTTGCATTTAATTTAGCAAGACACCCTCCTGAGTGCCTGTGAAGTAGGTCACAGTCACTGTCTCAGCTTCATGTTTGGGATCTAAGGGAGAAAGAAAAGGAAAGAAGAAATTGGTCCAAGGTCACGCGGCAAGACCTTGACAGGATCTTAAAAAAAAAAAAAAAAAAAAACCACAAACACAACACCCACATCCTATTTAAAGACCAGCCCTTCCTGGTGAAGTCAACGGCTAACGGCAGGGAGCTCCACCAGGCATAGCGCAGGGAATCTCGTGCCGAACATAAATGAACTAGGAGTTTTTGTTAACAAAAACACAAGAAGCGCTGTGCTGAGTTTTGTTCTCATCTCTGCAACGCTGCAGAATGCAATGACTCTACGCACAGAGAAGTTTTGCTTGATGCACACTGCAGGAGCTTATCCTGTCTGTGAAACGAGCCATGATTTACTGACATAGCGTGTTGTCAGCAAAGCCACAAAGAAAGGTATAATTCAGCGAGAAGAGGTTTAGAATCCAGAGGCTCTCGCCTGGCAGAGCCAATGGGTGCAGCCGGAGGGGACAACCCCCAGGTGGTTCGGCTGCAACAGAACAGCAGCGTGTCACCACCCAAAACTTACTGCCTCAACGCAATGAAAGACCCATTTAACAGCAAAAGCCTGACACAGCCCCTCAGCTCACATGCACCTGGCAAATGTTTTGGGGAAACCCCTCCGGGGAAGGCTGGCGGAGGAGGCAGCAGCGCCGGTGAGTGGGGAAGGGGGATTACACTGGAGTCTCTGGGAAGGGAACACGGCAGCGCCGGGACCGGTCTCTTCTCCGAGGGTTCGCACCCTCTTGGAGCACTGCTTTACCCCTGAAGCAGAGACACGGCTCTCTCCTTCACATATCCACCTCTCTGCACTGCCAGGGCACGGGACTGGCTCCTCCGCCGTCCCCAGCACGAGGCCGCAGCAGACGTGGGGTGACACCGCGGCAGTGCCAGCGATGCGAGGCAGTACCACCACAGCCATGGTACGCTTGGGCTGAGCGTGAGGGACGCTCTGTGACACAGTTCAAACGCGGGGCTTGTGTCCCTCATGTTGCAGAGGGGAAAATTAGTTCCTTCAAAGGCAAAAGCGAATGCATTGATCAGAAAAATTGAAGACACTGACTAAACACAGCAATGCTAAGCACCAGCGTTACACGTGGGCAGACACACAGCTTTTAAAACATGCCCTACAACCTCGCGGACTACAGACAGAAGTACGTGGCCCAGCCTTAATTTGATCAATTATTCAAATATTCTGCTGACTAACGAGGGCTCCAATTTGTACTTTCATGTACCCAAGAGACAGAATTCTCAGCTAGAAAAGCTATAGTGGATCTTTACTAGACTACATGAAAGGAAATATTTGGCCATAGCAATTCTGCTTTTCTTCTTGGCCGCTAAACAGCCATAATGCACACATGAAAATTAGCCCACTTATCAGTTATCCAAAGGCTGAGTCACTCCTGCCCCTCCTCCAAATCCAAATTTTTCCAATCCAAAAGCTGACCCCGCCAGCTTGTGCAATTTACACTCCTTCTTAAATGCTATTTCTTAAATCTTCTCTTCATTTCTAATAAAGTTTTGGCTCAACCTTTAATTTCAAACCAGTATTTCATGCAGATGGGGAAGATGCAGGTTATCTGTACGAACTTCCCATTCCTCAGCACAGACACCTTCACAGGTCAGAACAGCTCTGCAAGCAGTACCTGCTGCCAGGAGGGGCTGGAAACCACGCTCTGCTCAGAAGCGAGATTTCCTTGCATTTCACAAATAAGAAGCTCCAGCTTGGTGAACATTTAAAGTTAATGTTAAGTGTTACAACTGCAAAACGAGCTCTGTCTTTACTGTGCTAGCAGAGGAGTTTCCACAGGCAATCCACAGTGACTGTTATTTTTTTTCCTGTGGTGCAGATTCCTTCATCCCAAACGAGTCTGCCATGGAACTGTTCTGCCACGCCCCGCGCAAAGAAGCCGGCCACCATTTCTCAGATGGACTGAAGGTTTCCAGCACCACACTGAGGAAAAAGGTGAATTACACTGGAAACAAACCCCAAAACCTGTAGCTACAAACAGCAGCTGATTAAAGTGAAAGGTGACACTTACTTTTGGTTCTAAAAAAAAAAGTTTAATGTGAGTGTCTCTGAATACTGACAGCTCTGCTCCTGTAACACTCCTCAAGGCCCACCGGCCTCTCGGACCTGCCCTCATCAGTCTTTCTATTTGCTGCTGGAAACATCTGGGTGAAACAGAATCTTTGTTTCTAGTGGCAGCTCACATGTTTAGTCGCTGGTCTCAGGCGACCGCTGCCGTTACCTGAAAAGGTTTCCTTCTTCCAAATGCCCAAGCCTCCCGGAGCCAGGCAATGTCAGGGCCGTAGGCACTTGTGCCACAACAAACGGCTGTGCCCAGCCTTCCGCAGCAGCACTGCAGCCCACCGAGGGGCCAGGGGGGCTCTGGAGCAGGGGAGGGAAATAAAGATTCTGCACGCAGCACCGCTGCGAGACCCACATTGCCTGTGTGAGCACGGTGCCAGCAGCAGGGACCCCAAGGCAGGGGGCTTGGTGCCCACCAGGATGGGTACTCCCCCTCCCCACAGAGCTGCTCCCTACATCTGGGGGCGGGGGCCAGGTGATGGGGAGCCTTGAGCTACCCCACGGCGGGGGGAGGGGGGGGGGGCAACAGAGCCAGGACCCAGCCATGCTCTGTACCTGCCAGTGCTCCCACTCAGCACTGCCCCCTCCCCAGACACCCCGTGGGGGTTGGGGTACCCCAGCACTGCCCCCCCACTCCAGACACCCCATAGGGGTTGGGGTGACCCAGCACTGCCCCCCACAGACACATCATGGGGGCTGGAGTCCCTCAGCACTGCCCCCACACACACAGACACGCCGTGGGGGCTGGAATCCCCCAGGAC
>JANXJC010000055.1:48278672-48288753 GCA_027564655.1 Leptodon cayanensis
TGCCCCGACCCAGGCTCATGGTACCCCCTATCAGTGGGATGCAGGATGTGGGTGCTCCCCGCTCCCTCCAGCTGCTGTGGTCCTGCACACACACCCACCCCCCCCAGGGAGCCTCCCCTGTGCCCAGGTGGGGCAGGACTCACACTTTGGGGGGAAGGCAGTCAGGGCATCCGCAGAAGCGAGGCACAGCACCAGCCCCACCAGTCCCAGCATCTGGGAGGGGAAGGGCAGCAATGGAGGAAGGGGAAGGGCAGCCCCGTGCTGGGGAGGGAGGCCAGCCGTGCCCCCGGAGAAGGGGACCTGCCGAGCTGGGGTGCAGCCAGGAGGACCAGCGAGGGCAGAGCCCTCGGTCCTGGGGCAGCAGCAGGGTCCTGCCCGATGGGGAGCGGTGCAGCGGCAGGGGAGCCCCGCACCGGGCTGGCAGCCAATGTGACACTCCAGCCCTTCCCACCACAGCCCTGCCGGGTGCCCCCCAGGCCGGGGGTTGCAGTACCCACCCGCAGCAGCACCTTCCCAGGGCTCCCTGGTGCCCAAACCCTCCCGGGGCCGCAGTGCAAGCACCCTCCCCGGTAGCTCCCGTGCTGTGCCTACCTCACCGCTGTGGTGTGCGCTGCTCCAGTGGGCTCAGCATGGGCTGGGGGCCGGTGGGCGGCTGGGTATATACTGAGCCAAGACCCCGTGGGACTGCCCCAAGGTGAAGGCAAACCACAGAAGCATCACAGTTCTCAGAAGAGGCAAAAGCTGCGCTGGCTGGAATTGTGAGCTAGGACCCATGCTCAGCCCCCAACCCACCCAGCCCCAGCCTTGCTGGGAGTCACCACGGGTACTTTCCAGGCCAGGGGGCACCGGGGACCCGGTGCCCTGCCCCGACCATGGGCATCGCTGGGGTGGCGAGGACAGGTCCCCTCCTGGGAAGGGTTGGGTGAAGGGGCAGCACTGGGCACCTGGGATGGTGCCAGAGCCCTGGGTGCTCCCAGCTCCCGCAGAGTGGTCCTGAGCCCCAGGACCGGCTGAGGGCTGGCACATCGCAGCCTGCCGCACGGAGCACCCACAGCCCCCTGCTGTGGGGGAGCAGGGGCCGGGGCATGGGGAAGGGACCACCGGGGTCCAGCAGCGCCTGTCCCGGGGGTCCAGAGAGGGGCAGGTGCGGTGCCTGGCCCTGGCTGGTTGGGCTGTGGTGGGTCCCCGAGGAGCCCGTCCCTGCAGAGGGTCCGGGTGCTGCACCCAGCCAGGCACGGGCTGTCTCGCCCCTTCCCTCCCCTCCCAGGGCTACTACGCAGCTGCCCGGGCCACTTGTCCCGTGGGATGCTGTGCCGGGACGGGGACGCGGGGGCAGAGGCAGCCACAGCCACAGTCACCAGCCTCCCCTTCGCCACCACCGCAAGCACCAGCCCAGCTCCGCTGCACGGCTGCCTCCGCTCAGCCTCCGCACAGCCCCTGCGCCCACCCCGGCCCCCACCACCTGCAGCCCCAGCCCCGGCCGAGGGGACGGCCCCCCCACTGCAGGGGCAGGCGGTCCCCGGCCAGGGAGAGTGGTGAGGCGTGAGCTGCACCCAGTCACGTACTTTCTGGAGTTCCTAGAAAGCGAAGGGGAAGTTTGGGCTCCAAGGAGGCTGCGGGGAGGGCCAGCCCTCACCTTTCTGCCCGACCTGCAAGACGCTGCGGTCGGGACAGGGTGGAGGAGCCTCCAGGCTCCTTCCCGGGAACAGCAGAGCCCCCACGCGTGGGCTGCGGGGAGGGAAGGAGGGAGACAGGGGGGGTCAGCTGCTGGGATGGAGCAACCCCGCGCCCAGGGGCTGGAGCACAGCACCCGCACTGGGACCCCAGGCCCCCCAGGCAGAAGCTCAGCCCTTGGTCGTGGTGCTGGGGAGCCTTGAGAGAAGTAAGACTTGCTGGAAAGCTGGACGGGACCCCAGGGCAGGAAGGGGGACCCCGAGGACGGGGAGGGAGGGGAGCACCTTATCCCAGGGGAGCACCCGTGTCCCGTCCCGTCCTGGGGGGAGCACGAGCTGGCTGCACATCCAGACTGGCGCCTGCTCCCCCACTGGCCGCAGCTTCCCCTTTGCTTCTGCGGAAGAGCATGCGACAGCGGAGGGGAAGACCCGGCGCAAAGGCCAGGGCTGCCCCTCGGCGCGTCCGCATGACCAGGGCAGCGGCACGCTACCCAGAACCGGAGCGGGGAGGTGAGCAAGACCAGGGATGCCTCATCTTCAGAAACTCCCCTCACAGAACGGAGGCTCGGGGACGGCACAGGACAGGACACAGAGTTGCCCCACAGAGGTGTAAGGGCCGGGGGGAGCCCTTGCCCCCCTGCAGGCGGGACCCCAGGGTGGGACGGAGCCCACCCTTGCCAGACCCTTCTGCGGTGTGAGCCCTCCTCGGCTGCAATCACGGACACAAGGCCAGGAGCAAAGGTCACAAAACTTTATACAGGAGAGACCCGCAAGCGGCCCCTCGGCACTGCTCCCCCGGGCGTGGGGGGGAGCGGGACAGGCAGGGCTGGCGGCCCCAGCCCCACGGCAGCCCCTGGGGAAACATGGGGTGAAGGAGCCCGGGCAGGGAGGGCCTGCACGACCCCCCAGGCCCAGGGCCAGTGCTCCCCCGAACCGGGCTCTGTCTCCAGGGGAGATGCCAGGGGCCACACACCGTGGTGCGCAGAGCTGGGGTAGCGGCAGGCTGTGCCTGCGCCTCCCTGGAGATCGGGTCAGCCCCACAGCAGCACGGCCTCCCCGGGGCTCTCCCGTCCCCGGCGGTCACAGCCAAGCCCAAGCGGCCCCGACGTGGGGGCTCCGGTGGCTCCAGCTCACTGCAGCACACAGACTTCCCTCTCCTCATCCTCCCTGCCAGTCGCCTCTCCCAGCGGCTCTGGCACTGCCGGCACATCCTCCACGGCCACCACCTTCTCCCGCAGCTCCATCAGCAGGTCGCGGCTCTCGCTGGGCGGCAGGTTGCTCAGGTAGTACTGGGGTGCCAGCTCCACCAGCCTGCGGGGACGGGGGGTCAAGGAGGGGCAGCCGGCCCCAGGGGCCTCCCTGGGGCAGCCTCCCCTCCCCCAAAAGGGGACCGTCCCCCACCTGCCCACGGGAGAGGAGGCCCAGGCCAGGCATTGCCCCAGGGCTCCGCTGCGCTCCCAGGCTGGTGCCAGCTCCGGAGCCACGCATGGACGCAGCCCAGGCACGACCCGTCCCTCTCCGTCCCAGGGGTCCTCACATTTGGGGCTGGATCTCCGACACCACGCGGAGGCAGTTGTCCTGCGAGATGGTGAACTCGTGGTAGAGGACCCAGGGGGGCAGGCGCTGAGGGGGCTGCCGCAGCAGGTAGCAGCAGGTGGGGGGCAGGTGGGCCACATGCTTGTGTGTCAGCATCACATAGTTGCCGGAGCCGTCGATGTCCCTGGCCACCTGGGGAGTGGAGCAGAAGGGGAGCGGGGCTGGCTGGCATGACCCCTGCCCTGTGGCCAGGCCCCCCGTGGCCCCCCCAGCCCACCTTGAGGAAGTAGCCGGAGATGAGCGCTCTCTGGATGTTGAGCGTGTTGGCGTCGGTGCCGAAGGCGGGGGGTGAGATGGGCAGCTCGATGCGCTGCATCGCCTCCAGCAGCTCTGCCCGCACGATGCCTGCCAGCCGCAACGCCTCCCCGCTCACCCCATGCTTGCGGCACCAGCCCTCGTCCGCGTTGTCTGCGGGGAGAGCGGGGTCAGCGCCGCAGGGACAGGGCTGGGTGAGCAGAGACCCCGTGTCGAAGCGGGTGGCCTGGCTGGGCTGGGGGCTCACGGGCCACGAAACCAGGCACTGCTGCTCCCACAGACTGGGTACCCTCAACGCAGTGGGGACAGGGACCGCGCAGCCCCAGGCAGGGGCTGGGACCCCCTCACAGCCAAGGTGGGGCACCTGGACGGGGTCATGAATGTGGCTGCAGTGCTTGCTCCGGAAAGGAGCAGGGGACACGCGAGGGAGCTGTGGGACACCACCAGAGCGTGCAGCCCACCGGCAGTCAAGCCCCTGCCCGGCACTCACGCTGCTGGAAGGCGTTGAAGATGTTGATGAGGGTGAAGTGGTCTCCGTCTGGGTGGAGCAGGGCCCGCCGGCGCAAGGTCACGGCCTCCTCCAGGTGTGTCGAAGGGGGCACAAAGCAGGGGGAAGCTGGGGATGGTGCAGAGGGAAGGTCACCACGTGCCCCCCAGCACCACCCCTGCCAGTGCTGGCTCTCCGGGGGCTGTGCCGTGCCCTGCACCAGCAGCAGGGCAGGCTCCGAGGCCCTCGGCACGGTACCTGTGAGCATGGCAGCCAGGCTGACCATCTCCTCCACGCAGTCGAACTCGCAGGAGGCGATGAGTGCCTTGGCTAGCTGGGGGTCCAGCGGAAACTCCGACATGATGATCCCCACCTCCGACAGGTTCCCATCATCGTCCAGGGCGGCCAGGTAGTCCAGGTCCTCCAGCGCTTGCATCAGCGACTCGGGGGCTGGGGCAGAACATCAGCCAGCTGCCAGCACCAGGCGGCCCTGCCCATTCTCCTCCGGCACCTGCGGGACCCTCCAGCCCCTCTCCAGAGACAACCCGGGCTGCAGTGACGGCCACGGCCACAGCCAACCTCCAGCTCCTCCGGCACAGCTGCCCGTCGCGCCCCTCCGTCCCGGCCCCCCCATGCCACGCCCGGCCCCTCCGCAACCCCGCAGGCACTACCTGGCCGGTCGAGGAAGTCGCACTGGCCCATGTCGGCGATGTCCAGGCGCTTCAGCAGCAGCACGAGGCGGCTGAGGCTGGTCTCGCTGACGTGGGGTGCGGGGCTGGGGGGCAGGCGCTGCTCATAGAAGGCCTCCGAGTAGAGGCGCAGGCAGGTGCCTGCAGGAGAGGGGCCGTGAGCCCCGACAGTGGGAGGGACAGGGCAGCAAGTGCAGGCAGGCAGGCAAGGAAGCGTGCTGGGTACGGGCTGCCTGGGGCCCTGGCGGGGTGGGACAACAGTCCTCTCCCGCTGGAGGCGTGTTTGGGGGACGCCCGGGCAGGGGCTCTCACCTGGGGGGCTGCCTGCGGCTCGCTGCATGCGCGACTCCGCCTGGCTCTTGCTGATGGGCCGCAGCACCTGGGACTCTGCCCGGATGCGGGGGTTGTAGACCTGCAGGCGAGGCCGTGAGAAGGGACACCCGCAGACGAGCCCCCACCTTCTCCCAAGGGCCCTCCGCCCCGCCGGTGCAGTGCCACCACTGCCACCTCCCTGGGGCAGACCCTACGCCCCGCACAGCGTCCCCCAGCCTGGGGCATCACGGCAGGGCCCAGGCAGGCCGAGCAGACGACGCAGACCACCACGGCCCCGCTGCTCCCTCCCCAGACTCGCCTCAGCCCATGCTGCCAGCGTTGCCCCAGAGCAGAGCCAGGCCCTCCGCTTGCCACCGCTCGGCTCCCCGTCCCGGCACCCCCGGTGCGGGCTGGCACACTCACGTTGCGCAGCTCCAGCCCCGAGTCGATGACAAAGCGCACGGTCCCCAGAGAGAAGGACGAGTCCGCGAGCCAGTGGGTGACAATCACCCGCCTTTCTCGGCCACTCTCCTCCAGCGCCTCGTACACCTTCTGCGCCGCGCGGCCCACGCCGGGGTGCAGGGGCAGGACCAGCAGCGGGCCCAGCCCCGGGTTCAGTGCCATGGCCTCGGTCTGGATGGTCCCACAGCACTCGGCGATCTCCTGTGGGGAAGGACCGGGGGGGACATGAGTGATACCCGCTGACGCCCGGAGAGGCCCCATCCCCAGAACGGGATGCTGCGCAGTGCCCTGCGGCTGCCTCCTGGTGCCCTGGGGGGAAAGACCCTGGGCCCTGCTGGTGCCCACAGCCCCTCTGCAGAGGAGCCCCGGCTCCTGCAGTTTAATCTCCAGCAGGCGCCGTGTTCTCAGGGCTCTCTGGATGCAGCCGAGAGGGATGCCCCAAACCTTCCCCCTGCCTCGGTCCCCCCTCTGCCTCATGGTGCAGTGAATCCCCCAGGAGCCAAGCTGTGGGGTGCCTGCAGCCCACCTGCTCGCTGGCCAGGAAAAGCAGGACGTGGCCGGGCTCCTGCCGCCGGTGGATGTCCAGCACGGCCTGGCAGGCAGCTGCAATGCGGCTGCGGGCTGGTGGGTCCCTGTAGAGCAGCTGGGGAGGGGCCCCGGGCCCCGGCACCCGCACCACGGGAGGGTCCCCGCAGAAGGCGCGGAGCTGCTCCTCCATGGCCGGCGAGGTCACCACCACCACCTTCAGCGCGGGACGCTGGCGCAGCATGTCCTTCAGGAGCCCCAGCAGCACGTCGGTGGGCACCGTCCGCTCCTGTGCCTCGTCCAGCACCACCACGCCGTACTGCCGCAGCAGCGGGTCCGACGTCATCTCCCGCAGTAGCATCTCATCCGAGCAGTACCTGCAGCAGACCGGCCCCGTCAATGTGGGGTGGCTGCGGGGACCCTCGGCACTGCAGGCTGGACCCCCACGGGCGTCCTCACATGCTGCCCTGGGGAGCACGCCTCGCTCCCTCCCCAATGGCAGGAGCCCCCATCACAGCCCCAGGAGGGCCCGGGCAGCCAGCAGCCCACTTCATCGCTCCCACAACGAGGGCAGGCTGGATTAAGAGATTATGCTGCAGCCAGGGAGCTCAGTGGGATTAGAGCGCAGTGTGACCAGCGCTCCTGGCACAGGCAGCCCACGGGGCCCCCCCATCCCTGTACCTGAGGATGGTCTCAGTGGTGCAGCAGTCCTCGTGGGGGACGCAGTAGCCGACCTCGTGGCCCAGGTTCAGGTCCATCTCGTCCGCCACGCGCAGGGAGAGGCTGAGGGCGGCCAGGCTGTGGGGCTGGGTGCAGGCCACCAGGCCGTGGGCAAATTGCAGGGAGAGGGTGTACTCCGCGCACCACTGAGGGATCTGCAGGGCCAGAACGCTGGTCACAGGCTGGGGACAGCGCAGCCCCGGCCAGGAGCGCTGGGATGTTCCCCTCCCCATCATGGAGCGGCGCCCACTGTGCCCACCTAGAAAGGCAGAGGGACCCTCCCCACAGCAGCCCCGAGAAATCCAGCTGTAGGACCTCCCGGGCCAGAGGCCATATAGAAGCACTCGACAGCCCAGGCGGGACCTTCCCTCCCCAGTACCATCACTTCTGAGCCCCAGCAACCTGTGACACGAGCCCCACAGCCTCATATCCTCACACCTACACCTTTCTGCCTTGCTATGGGACACCATGGCCCCGGCTCTTGCATTATGGGCATGTGACAACAGTCCTCCCCACCTCCCCAGGAAAAATGGGGCTGGGGGGAGTATGTGCTGCGCTGCTTTCACCAGAGCTGCCAGCTTAGACAGAGCAGTGCCTCCAGGTCACGCCTGCCAGGGCCTAAGAGACATTTGGACAATGCCCTTAATAACGTGCTTTAACTTTTGGTCAGCCCTGGAGCGGTGAGGGAGTTGGACTAGGTGATGGCTGCAGGGCCCTTTCGATGGAGCCATCCTGCTCCATTCTAACCGACCCCCTGCTCCTCTCCAGGGAAGGCTGGGCAGGTCCCCACTCAGGATCAGCACAGAGCAGTGGTCACTGGCTAGATCCATGAGACCCAGACCTTGCAAGAGATGCAAGTCTGGGGCATGGGCTCGAGCGTCCTCGCACGGGGCCAGAGGGATCACACGCTACCCCAGAAAACCCCATGGTGAGAGATGGGGAAGGAAGCACCAGGGAGCAGCTGCTGCCCAAGCACCCAGCCAAGCAGTGCAGGATGGTCCCAGGGCCGTACGCATGTCCCTTGGGCACTGGGGACCAGAAATCTGCTGTTTAACTGCTCCCGACACACCTGCCCGCCTCACTCACTCCTCCCGTGCCGTGCACCCTCCACGAGCAGGTGCCTATGCCCGTGTCTGCCCAGCACTGGGGGTCACAGACAGGCAGAGTCCTGTCCAGGGGCTGCCTCCGGACAGCCCAGCCCACAGCCAAGCAGGAGCACAGGGGTCATACATGCGCCTGGCAGTGACCATGGGCAGGCACGCCACCTGCTCTGTTCCTCCACCCGGCCCCACAAGTGCCCCATGGATTGGCTGCGCTCAGCCATGTCTCTGTGCATGGCTCTGCACCCTCCCTTCTGCTGCCCTGCTGCCTGCAAACACCAGCAAGGGCAGTGGCACAGGGCACAGACAGCCCTCGGCCATGACATGGTGAAGAGACCTGCCTTGTGTGTCGGCTCTTGCCACTGTGGGTGGAAACACCGCATCTGAGGGGTGCTGGCACACCAACATGCAGGATCAGATGCTCCACATGGATCAAGTCATGTTCCCTTGTCTGCTCAGGGCACGGTGGTCCCAGGGCACCGCAAGGATTGTAGGCAGGGTGCCTGCACCCAAAAGCAGGCCAGCCCTGGGGCCAGACCAGGCCAGGGCCTGCACAAGTGCTTTATTCCCCAAGTCCGTCACCCTGTGGGTTGGCCGGTGCTGCGGGCTGAACCCGGGCCAGTGCCACAGCGGGGTCACACCCAAGGGAGGCGGTTTGGGCAAGTGGCCCCAAGCCCGCTGCCAACACCCTGATAGCCCGAGGCCAGCAGCTGCCACACGGCGACCCAGCCCACGTCCAGCCCCGCGGAGGCCATGGCTGCCCCTGCAGCTTCTAGGTGATCCCTCCCTGGTCAAAGTCTGCCTGACGACGTCTCCGCATGTCGCACCAGGGGCCGTCAGACGGGACCAGCTCCCCAGGGCAGGCAGGTGGGATCCTGGCACCCCGGACCCACCACCGTCCAGCCCGACTGCCCACACCTGCCACTGCCCCGTGCGCCCGAGCCCAGCTCTGGAGAGGGGCCGTTTCCCACTCCCTGTGCCGCCTCCCGTGCCCGCCCGACACCCTGCGCGGCCGTGGCAGCACTTCCCGGCTCGTGCCGAGGCTTTGCCTGGGGCTCCAGTGCCTGCCCCAGCACGTTCTGGCGCACGAATGCCTGGCTCCTGACTAGCCCTGCCCCACGCCAGGCTCACCGCAGTGGCACACTCCTAAGTATCGCAATGGAGCCGAAGCCCTGTGGGGCCTGTCGCTCTCTCCAGCCCCACCACAAGCTCAGACGCTGGCATGGGGTTAGGGAGCTGCTGCCTGGCCATATTCCCCTCTCCTTCTGCCCACAGCCCTGCAGCCGCCTCGGCTCCCACCTCCCGACTCCACCACGGCCTAGGGCCTGCCAGCATACGGTGAACCCGTGGTAATGCTGCGCAGGGGGCTGGCGGGAGGGGAGCATGCGGGGCCAGCCCGCTCTGCTCTGTCAGGGGTGAGAGCCTGGTGGCTCCCCTGCCACGGGGGCTGTGGCTCGCTTGCACTGGAGCGGGATCTGCACACAGGCCCTGCGGGGAAGGCAGCGGCTTCGGGGCACGACCCTGCTGTTGCCGACAGCGGTGGCGCGGGTGTTTTGGGCAGGAGGGACGAGATACTCAGCTGGGAGTCCAGCAGGCATGAGGAGAGACCATCAGCAGAGCGGCCAGTACCACAGCCCTGTGCCGGGGCTCCCAGGCAGCAGCATGACCCTGCCCAGCCATGCACAGCGCCCAGTGGGGCTGGCCGCTCCCGGCTGCCCTGACACAGCCCCCGCACTCACCTGGGTGCTCTTGCCAGTGCCAGGGGGCCCAGACACCAGGATGATGCCGCTGTTGCCTTCCAGGTGCTCCATGAAACTGTACTTGGTGGTCCAGACGGGCAGCTCCCGGCGCTGCCGCAGAAGCTCATAGTAGCGGGAGGAGAAGGGCAGCCCATCGTAGGGGTTCACCTCCAGGTCACCATCACAGCCCAGGGCTGGGTCATCATCCTCCTCCTCTTCCTCCACCGTGGAGCCAGGGCCGCTCTGCCGGGGCAGGGAGCCAGGGGCCCCGCAGCCGGCCATGGCAGGGACACCGCACCGGTGCTGCAAGGGCAGGCAGGAGGTGGAGCGGGACCCAGGGGAGGCCGGTGCTGACCCACCCTCACCCGTGTCCCTCTAAGGAGCCCAGTGTGGCCCACCGTACCGTCCCGCTGGTGTGGGGGGTACCTGCGGGGCAAAGGGACAGGTAGGAGGGTGCAGGCAGAGAGGGGCAGGGACAGGCAGAGGGGGTGACACGGCCTGGGCGTGGGGAGCGGGGGCAGGC
>JANXJC010000055.1:48295569-48315429 GCA_027564655.1 Leptodon cayanensis
GCTGACCCCTCTGTGACGAGAGCCTGCTGCCCCACGTGCGGCCATGCCACGCCAGGGGCCGTGCCGTGGGGCTGAGCCGTGGGGCTGAGCGACCTCGTGCCCCGCAGAGCCCGCAGCAGAGCGCGCTGGGCTGCAGCACCCGCCTGGCAGCTTCACCCTCCCACAGCCTCTACCTCTGCATGCGCAACTTCGTCTGCAACATCGGCGAGGAGGCGCAGCTCCTCATGGCGCTGTACGACCCCGGCGAGCAGCGCATGATCAGGTGGGGCCCCAGTGGTGCGGGACCGGCCCCGCTGCCCGACCCGTGCTGCCGGTTCGGCCGGGTGCCCGTCCTGCCGCTCCCTGCAGCGTCTCCAGTCTTGTCCCCACTTTGCAGGGCAGCCCCTGCCCCTTCATACCCCATTGCCCGTCCCCGAGCCCCTGGCCACCCATCCTGTCCAGCCCAGCTGCCTGCCCAGCTCGGCATGAGCTGGCATGTCTCACTGGGGGAAAAGAGGCACGTCCCTTCCTGCCCGGCCGTCTCTTCCAGAGCGGGAGGGTTTGTTGGCAGCGTGCAAGGCGTGCAGTCACATCCCGTGGGACTGCCCGTGGCTCTTCCTGCCCGGTGTGGTGGGTGCCCAACGTGTTGTGGCCCATCAGCGGTACGCTGTGGCACGCTGCCCTGTGCCGATCTGCCCCGCGTCAGGCAAATGGTGGCTCAGCCCGTGCCAGATCCCGGTACGCACAGCGCGGCCCTGTGCAAGGGACCGGCGAGCTGATGTGCCCAGAGCGCCCGCAAGCTGCCTGGGTTGGGCTGGCAGCCTCCCGCTGCTGGGGATGGCCAGGCTGGGCCAGTCTGTGTGCCGCGACTGGGGCCACTGGTCAGACAAGGGGTCTGCACGGTGGGAGCTGGCAGGGGCCGGGCACGCAAACTGAGCCCGAGCAGCACCCTGCCTGTGGCTGAAGCGCTCCAGCCCGCGTCGTGGTGTTCGCTCGTGGGCTGCTTGCCGGCAGGCTCTGCCTGGCTGGACCCCCGCTGCGCAGGGACGCGCTGAGCTCCAGCTCTGCTGTCCCGGTGCCCGGCCCGGGCCGCCAGCTCCTCACCCCCTCGCCTTCCCCTCGCAGCGAGAACTACGTGATCCGCTGGGCCAGCACGGGGGTCCCCCAGGACATCGAGCTGCTCAACAACCTCAAGGCCGTCTTCACGGTGAGCGCAGACCCCTCGGGAGCAGCCCTGATGCTGCCTGCGCCTCCTCCCCTCCCCGCTGCCTGCAGAGGTGCCCCCCCTTCGTGCAGCATTTCCGATGCATCCAGCACCATGCACGGGGCTCCCAAGGCCCCGCCGCAGCCCATGCCACCTCCGAGCAGCTGAATCCCCGCTCCTCCCCGCTGCTCGTTTCTCCTGTGCCCCCAGCCCAGCCTGCCCTGTGGCTCCAGTGCAGACCCCAGTCCTGACACTGGGACGTGGGCACCCGCTGTGGGGCTGCCCCTCACTGCCTCCCCTCCCAGGTGCAGGGTTGTTGGGGTGCCTGTGCCCCCGTCTTCGCTCCATCCCTCACCCACAGCCCAGCTCAGCGGTCCCTTGCCGTGGGCGGGAGGAGGCGCAGGCAGCGCTTGCTGACCCAGCATTTTTCCCGCTGCACCAGCAGAGCTGAGCTGACCCTCAGGACGGCCCAAGCGGAGCCATCGATATGCAGATGAGCTGGGAAAATCAATGCTAATGAGCAGCATCAGCACTTCCAGCCCCTGCGGTCCAGCTCCCCCGGCTCTCGCCCACCTCTGACCCCTGCCCGCTGCTGGCAACGGCCGCACATCCCTGTGCGCTGCGGTGTGACACTGCTCCATGCCGCAGCCCTGCAGGAAGGTTCTCATGCAGGGGCAGCACCCACGGGACCTGGCCCCCCCCAGGGTGCCTGGAGCTGGGGCATGTGGCCACCCCACCAAGCCCTACACCACGTCATACCTGCTCCCTCCCAGGGCAGCGTGCCCCCCCTCGGCTGCACAGCCTGGCCTATGGGTGCCGCGTGGGGCCACCGGTCTCCACCAGCCCCAGCATCGTCCCCGTCCCTCGGTCTTGCAGCTGCCTGGGGTACACAGAAACCCCAGGCTCCCTGGGGCAGAGGGGCTGCACGCCCTCCAGCCGAGCCCCTCTGCGGGGCACAGCAGCAGGGGGACTCTCTGGCCCCTGAAGGCAGAGCTGGGATGCCAGGAGCAGGGACCTGTGGTGGCTCTGCACCTGCTGGTTCATCCTCCCGCACAGTCCCGGGCACCACGCGGTCACCTGGCCCCGGCAGAGGCGCATCCCCGCTCGGTGCTGCTGATGCCCGGCTCACGCAGACCCTGTCCCCCCCAGGACCTGGGCAGCAAAGACCTGAAGCGGGAGAGGCTTTTCCTGGTGTGCCAGATCATCCGGGTGGGACGCATGGACCTCCGGGAGACCTACAGCCGCAAGCTCAGCACGGGCCTCCGGCGGCCCTTCGGCATCTCAGGTGAGAGCAGGGTCTGCCATGGGTGCCAGGAGGAGGCCCCCCCCCAGCACTGCCCACGCCAGCATCCCTGGCACCCACCTCTTGGCCACCGGGCTCCATGAGGCTTGCTGGCCGTGGGGGTGCAGTGGGGCAGCAACACCCCAGGGCTGCTCCTGCCTCTGGCCATGCAGTCCCCAACCCCACACATGGACCCTGACCCTCGCTTGCCTCTGCAGGGCTGCACTTGCCCCATCGCCCTGAGCTCGCTGCCCTCTCTCCCCCTCCTCAGCCTGACCCACAACCCCCCACGGTGGTGCAGGGCCTTTCCCATGCATGCCTGGTGCTGGGCTGTGGGGAGGGATCTGGCATGGCTGCTCCGGGAGCTGGGAAAGCCTTGGCTCCCTGCTCCCATGACAGCTGGAGCCAAGCATTTCCCCCGGCCGCCCTTGTGTTGTTCTCCATGGGCTGGCCCTGCCCTACCTGTGCTGGGGGGCCCATGGGGATGCAATGCACCCACCCCAGCAGAGGAGAGGGACTGGGGGGGCACAGCCGTCCCTCCTGCCTGCGTGGTGCGGGGGCCATCCAGCCTGGTGCTGCGGGAGGTGCCACCGGGAGCAGTCCTGGCCCCTCCATGGTGACTGTCCCCAGCGGAGCAGGGAGCTCCCCCCCGCTCTGCCTTGACCCATGGCCCTGCTCTGGGTATTGATCCCCATCGGATGGGCTTGCTAGGAAATTATTGACTTTACTTGGTTAATTAGCGTGTGCTAGGACCTCAGCCACAGAGAAGTTGCCAGGTGAATTATGAACATGTTGGTGGCTAATTGCATGCCGGGCTGAGTGTGTCCCTGGGGAGGGGCCAGATGGATCATCCTGGTGCCCACTCTGCAGTGCCCTGTCTTTCCTGTACCAAACACCCTGTCTGTGGCCGATGGAGAGGTTCTGGATATGGCTTATTTTGGCCAAAATCTGCCCCGGAGCTCTGAGATCACCTGTGGTGACCGTCCAGTTGGTGGCTGCACCATCTCTGCGTGCTGTTCCCCAGAGGCGCACAGCTGGAGGGGATGCTGGACGCGTGGTGCGAGCCCTGAGCAGCCAGCTCTGCCTTGGGGCAGCTGGAGAAGTGCAGGGCGAGGGGAGGAGAGCCCGAGGGGTGGGCGGCCTTTGGGCTGTGCCCCAGCACGGGACCCTTCCCTGTTCTGGGGGCTGATGCCGGTGCTGCTGCAGACCCCCCTGGGAGCATTTCCCAGGGGTGAGCTGTGCCAGGATGCCAGGTCCCAGCCGGTGTTGGCAACACATCCGTCCGCCACAGAGCCACGGGGGCGCAGGGTTTCCCTCTGCTGAGAGCCCCATGCAGCTCAGGTCTGTCTGGCGTGAGGTGGCAGAGGGGTCTCGGTGGGGCGTGAGGACATCCCTGTGGAGCACATGCCTGGGCACAGCAGGGTCAGTGCTGGGGGCACAGGTGAAGTGGTGGCTGCAGGATGGGACAAAACTGTCCTGGGTGCTGGTCTCGGGAGGATTTGATGTGGAGGGCTCTGGCACTGGGGGCTGGGGCTGCTGGTGCCCATGGCAGCTGCCCCACGCTGCCGCCTCTGTGCTGCTGCAGTGATGGACATCACGGACATCACCAAGGGGAAGTGCGAGAGCGACGAGGACAAGCAGTACTTCATCCCCGTGCACCTGTGAGTCCCGCAGGGCTGGGCTGTGGGCAGGGGGGCAGTGGGCAGGGGGCAGCGCTCTGTGGGCCTGGCTGGCATGGGGACAGGGGCTGTCAGGGGGCAAGAGGTGTCAGGATCAAAGAGATTTTTCTGTTAAATGTGGCTTTGCAAAGGGACTGTGGATCCTTGGGACACGATGTCATCAGGTACCTCAGTGAAGTTAGAAAAGGTTTTTTTCTGTGCACAGTGACATACTCAGAGATACCAAAGCCCTGCTGGAGCTCTGCCTCCTGGCCCCTCAGGGCACACGTGTGCTCAGGGTCCCAGGTCTGCTGTGGATGCTGTCCTGCACCTCTTTCTCGGAGGGCCGGCTGGGGACCTGCAGTGGGATCTGGGTTGCTGTTCGGTTTGCTGGCAGTCAGCGCCTGGCCATGGGGAGCAGCCGTGTGGGGTTCTCCATTTGCACCCGGCATGGAGCTCCTCTGAATCGCCCCGCTCTGGTGTTTGCAGGGCAGCCGCTGAAAATGATTTTCTTCACAACATGATCAGGAAAGCGGTGGAGGGGAAGGACATCAACCACAAGGGACAAGGTAGAGCCCCTGCATCCCCCCTGCCCTGCGTGCCCACTCTGTGCCACAGTATGCAGTGGGGGACAGGGTGAGACCCCTCCCCAGCTCATCCTGCGTCTCCCTGCTGCTGCTGCTTGTGCTCAGGGTCCCTGGCTGCCCCCCGGCCTCCACGCTGGCGCAGCCCCTCATGCCACTCCTTGCAGGGTCCAGGGGCTCACTCTGGTCCCTGGCCGACTGTGGGCCCCCTCTTGCTTCCTCCCCCAGGCTCTTGCACACTGTCACCCATTGAAAAACCGCAGTGAGTTTGATCCCGGGTGCGTCTGGGGCTCAGTGTGCAAATTGTCCCAGCAATTGGGATCGGAGCTGTACGGGGTCACTGGGAATGACCACCCACCCAAACGCATCTGGGGCTGAGCCCAGGAAGGGGCAGACGCTTCCACAGGATGTGTGCTCGGCTGGCAGCCTTGTCCAGCACCGCATGGCTTGTGCTGAGCTGGCGTGGGCCATGGGGCCGACGTCCCGCACTCTGTCCCGGCAGGGTTCTGGGTGTCCCTGAAGATGCTCTGGGGAGACCTGAGCCAAGTGCGAAAGGACCATCCCCACCTTGTGGACCGCAGCACGGTGGTGGCACGCAAGCTGGGCTACCCAGAGGTCATCATGCCAGGCAAGCAGGGTGGTGGATTGGACCATCCCTGGATGGTGTCTGGGGGTCCCAGTGTGGGATTACAGGGTGCCCTGCTGCAGAGGGGACCCAGCCTCGCTGACAGGGCTGTCCCACCAGGAGACGTCAGGAACGACATCTACCTGACACTGGTGCAGGGCGAGTTTGACAAGGGGAACAAGAAGACACAGAAGAACGTGGAGGTGACAGTGTGCGTCTGTGACGAGTCAGGCAGTGTGGTGCAGGTATGGATCAGCCCTGGGGCAAGGGACTTTCCCCTGCATCACCCCACCTTGCACAGAGGCAGCAGCTCCATAGCGTGCTGGTGCCAGTGTTGGTGCCAGCACGAACCAGCTGGAGTAGCCTCTTTGGCTACTGGAGCCCTTGAAGCTGCCCTTTAGGATAAAGATCTGGGAAAGTGGTGGGCAGGCATAGAGAGAAAATTGTCCTCCCTTGGGGACAGCCAGAACCCCTGGCCACCCCTGGAGGTCCCCAGGTGTGGGGTGTCCCAGCTTTCCATACCTGGGAGTTGAGGAGGGGGAAGGAGCCGGGAGGGTTGCCAGGAGGATGGTGGGAGTCTCAGACTCAGTTCCCCCTGCCCCAGGACTGGCTGTTGCCTTGTCTCAGGGCATTTGCTTTCATTTCAATTGCAATTCTCACCTGGCCCCTGGGGAACAGGCTGTGAATGCTGAGGGTCCCACTGAGCTGGTCCAGGGGTGCAGCCCCCACCTTCTTCTCCCTCCCTGATAATGCCCTTCCCACAGGGCAACAAAGGCAAGCTGTGACCGTGCCCCAGGGGGCTGTGTGTCCCTTGCTGGCTCCCTTCGGAGGCTGCACCAAGCCTGGTGCAGGTGGAGAGGACAGGGATGGGGATGGGGAAGCCTTCTGCTGCCCTACTGAGCCTGACTGGGAAGGGACAGTCGGAAAGATGTCCCCACACCAGCTGGGTTATTGTAAAGGGGCACCTGTGGCAGGGGGGCTTGGGCTTGGGTAGGGGAGAGCGGCTCAGCGGGGCTGGACCGCTCAGGGGCTAGCCCAGGTTAGCAAGGGATGCAAAATTCTTCAGCCCTTTGAGTTCATTTGATCTGACCATGAAGTGTCTCTTCTGCTGCTGCCCTCTCTGCAGAACGTGATTTACCACGGTGCGGGGGACAAACCGGCCAGTGAGTACCGCTCTGTGGTCTACTACCAGCAGCGGCACCAGCGGTGGATGGAGACAGTGAAGGTCTGTATGAGCCTCGGGGCATGGGCACTGAGGTGGCACTGGGGCTGTGACCCCCCGAGGCTGTGTCCCTCGCTCCTCCTGCGCAGCAGGACTGAGCTGCCGGAGGAGGACTCCCTGCCAGGGCTGGCTTTTCAAGGGGCAAAGTTCCCAGATCCCTGGCTCGGGGAGGATGGGAGATGCTGCTGGTGTCATGGCTCGAGCCCTGGATGGAGACCCAGGGTGACCTGCAGCAGGGAGGTGATGTCCACCGCCCCTGCTGACGAGCAGTGCTGGGGCCATGGCTCTGGGCGTGCTGCATCGCTGGCGGTGCTGCTGCATCGCTCCTGCCTCTCCCTGCGGGCTCATGGATGTACACCGCCAGCCCTGCACAGACACCTGTGTCTCCAGTTCAGCCTCATTAATTGGAAGGAAAGCACATGGGTTTGGATTTAAGCAACTGAAAGTTCAGCACAGCCTTTGCCCAAGCACAGAGGCATCTTGGCCAGCCAGGTCACCCAACCCGCGCCCTCCTGTCCTCACGTGGGTACATGTTGTCTCTCTCAGATTGCTGTTCCCATTGAAGATGTCCACAAGACACACTTGAGATTCACCTTCCGGCATCGCTCCTCCAGCGACTGTAAGTATCTCCTTTCTTCAGGTCTTCTTCTGCTAACGTTCCCAGCAAGGTCTGTGATGGATGTGGGCTGCCTGCAGCTCAGGGGCTGCAGGAACAGAAGGGGCCCGTGAGTGGCCCTCGTCTCGCACCGTGCGGGGATACACCAGGGATGCTGTGAAATCTGGATTCATGTATGGGGGGAAGGAAGCCATTCCCCCTATTCTGCTCTGTCCCTGCTGCCCGTGGTGAGGCGGCAGACCTCTGGCAAACCGCTGCCTCTTGCACGCAGCTGCTGCGCAGGTGCCTGTGCTTGCCTCTCCAGAGCACCCGCTCCACATCCCGTGGCGTTCAGCTGCAGCAAAGCTGTGGTCTGTGGCGCATGGCCAGGACGTCAGGCTGCTCCCAGAGCAGAGGTGCTGCTGTCGGTGCCTTCGCAGAGCTGAAAACCACACGTGATGAGATGTGGCGTGGCATGTCCTGCGAATGTGGGCACCTTCCCCAGGGCCACTGTGGAGACCTGCAGCTGAGACTGCTGCTCACCGGTCTGATCCTGCGCAGGTCAAGCCCTGCCTGCCCCAAGCCCCTCTTGTTCTCGCAGAGGCGGCTCTCCGATGGCTGCTTGCCCAGGCAGCACATGCTGGCAGCCCGGCGGCTCCTCTGGCCGCACTTCGGCTTGTCGCTGCCATCTCTCCCCTCTCTCGAGGTTCCCAAACAGCTGCAGCAGCTGCTTCTCCCCAGTGCTCTGGGGAGATCGGGGGGTCTCACTGCACATGGGCACAGCCTGCGGGCTCCAGGAAAAGCAAAGCAATTTCCCCGGTAGCCCCCTCCCTGGACTGCTCCGGCTGCCGGGAGGGCAGGAGCCCCCCGGCTGTGCTGCCCTTTCCCTGGCTGCATGGTACATCCTCGGGCTCCTCCTGAGCAGGCTTCACCTTGCCCCGTGTTTGTCTCTCCCAGCCAAAGACAAAAGTGAGCGGATTTTCTCCATGGCCTTCGTGAAGCTGATGCGACCAGACGGCACCACGCTGCGTGATGGGGAGCATGACCTGGTTCTGTACAAGGTATGGGGGGGCAGGCAGACCCCCCCTCGAAGCGGGGAGCCTGCAGGATGACAGCTTTCCTGGCAGCTGCCTGCGTGGGGCTGGGGTCCCGGTCCCTGCCGGGGCTGCCGCACTGGTGGCACGTACCCAAAGTCCCCTGGAGGGATTCCAGTCCCTCCTGTCCTTTCTGTCCTTGATGGTGGGGGCTCCTGCCACGGCTCCCTGCACACAGTGTCTCTAATCTCTGCGCTGCTCCCTTGTGAATGACAAGTTTTGTTTAGAAAAAGGTAACTTAAATGTATCTGACTTGGGAGGGAATGTCCCCATGAAGATATTTGCTGCACTTTACCTGATTTCACCAGCGTTTTTCTGCCTAAAACTACTTGGTTTTTCTTCTGAGAGAGCAGAGAGAGAATGTAAGGAGGGAAAATTCACTGTTCATTTGGAAAAAACGCAGTTGAGTGTGAAAAACCCCATGAACACGCTGCCCCCCCCTTGCCTTGGTGTCCCCTTCTCCCAGCTGGGGCTGACTGCGGCCAGGGGAGTGGGAGGTGCTGGTCCCTGCTGCAAGGGTGAGCTCGGGACTCCTCTGTGTGTCAGCACCAGTTTAGTGTTCCTCGCCGGCAATGGAGCTCCAGCCTCCCCCGGAGGCGACCTTCCCACTTCAGCCCCTTGGCTGCCCTGGTATTTAACTGAAGTTTTCGCTAGTTTTCCCTGCTGTTCCTAGTGATGTGACCACAGTTACTCGAGGCAGACCCATCTCCCTTCCCAAGTCCTGCATCTTTTTGGGATAAGCAGATCTGTCTCCCGCCTGCTGTGGCAGCTGTGCTGCTGGCCTCAGCCAAAACTTTCCATGAGCTTGATGGAGGAGTTCCTCCTCTTCATCACCGCATTTCCCTCTTAGCATCTCGATGCTGCTTCTGCAGCTATGTAATGTCCCAGCAGCAGAGGTGCCCCAGCAGACAGACTGCTGTCAGCACACTGCTGTGCTCACCATCGTCCCATGTCGGAGGACTGTCCCGTGGATCTGACGCGGTGCCACCCTGGTACTCACGTAGCTGCCCCACTGGGGGCTGAGCTGCCTGTGTGCCCTTGCAGGTCTCTGCCATCCCTCTGTCCGTCCTGTTCTGCCGTTACTGTTCCTCATCTATCGCCCTTGTGATGCCTGACCTCCCTCCCGCAGGGAGCCCGTGGTCCCCTGCCCTGCCCAGCCCAGCCTGGGGGCAGGGACAGAGCCACGCTTTTCTTCCCCAGCAGCTCCTACGCATTTGAAATTGTTATCGTGTCCCTCCTCCCTGCTCTTTTCAGGCAAAATACCTGAATTCTTTAAATGCTGCTGTGGCCTGCAGAGCTGCAGACACAGTCCCTGGCTCTCTGGGGGACTGTCCCCTCCGCAGCCTGTTCGGTGGCAGGAGCACCAAGCACCTTTGAGACTTGCTGCTGCTGGCTGGCCCAGTGAGATGAAACCCTGCGCACCTCCCTCCTGGATGCATTTTCTCCTTAAAGGGTTGTTGCTGCCCTCGCTGAACCTTTGCGTTCACCAGCATCCTCCGCCCCCGAGCAAGTGAAAGCCGGCGTGCTCTGCTTTGTCTTCTCCCCGGCTGACTCCTGCTCTTCCCGGCAAACACCGGGGCTTGATTCTGGGAGTCAGAAGCTATTTCATCTTTTTATCTTTGTTTGCCAGAGGAATGTGAATTATATGCTTTTAGCTCCTCAGACCTCTTGATCTCATGCTGGTCGAGAAATGTCTGAAATTAAGCCAGTTTACCCTGCAAGGGCTTAGCTGCCCTTGGAAGAAGTGCAATGCCTCCTGCGAGTCAGCTGGCTGCTGTGGGTACGCTCGGTGGAGAGAAAAGCCAACAACAAACAATTTTGTGATCTTCATCTGACCTTCAGTAGGAGAAATTTTATTGTGCAAGGTTGCAGGCAGGGAAGGATAAATGCCCTGTTGCCAAGCCATAAGCACGTGCTGGTGAGCTTGCGGCAGCATGGCTGCAGTCCACTGTGGTGTGTCTGGCCGGCTCTGGACACCCACCATGTCCCAGTCTTGCAAACGAGCATGGAAGGATCATTTAGAAAGTACCCCAGTGAGTGCTCCTAGGTGTAATGTCATCTTAATTCTTAAGAGTAGGGGACACAAAGAAATAGGTTGTTTTGCCTCTGTGGAGAGAGACACCGGCGTGCCCATATTGGCACCAAACGTCCCATCGGGCTGGTGACAGTGATGCCGTGGGACCGTGCCCACCGCCTGGTTGGTGTCCTGCTGTGTGTCCGTCCCCACGGCAGTGCTCAGGCACGTGTTTCATTCCTGGCGTGCTGCTGCCCAGCTGCAGACTCCTCTGTGTCAGTGGCCTCCCCTCGTGCTTTTCCTCCTGCCAGTTCTTGTGTCCTCCCTGAGTGGCACCGGCCAGGATTCGGCGTCTCTCCCGGTCAGTTGTCCCGGTTGAGTGTGTGTCCCTGCGGAGCCCCGCAGGGAGCAGCCTTCTTGGATGTTCTGTTTAAATTAATGTTGGGCGAGCCCACTGTGCTGCCTGCACAGAGCTCTGCACCGCGGGCAGCAATTCCCCTGGGCCAGCTCCCTCGTCCCAGCGGCTCCTGTGAGCCGGAGTTTACCAAGCTGTAAGGGTGTCGTCAGCTGGGAGCCACCGTTACCTGTGTGCGGCTCCGCTGGCCTCCTTGCCCAGCTCCATTCTGCACAGCAAAGTCCCCCCACGCAGGGCACTTGGCGGGGGGGTCAAGACCGAACCCATGGGCCAGCCCTGTCCCACGGGGCTCCTGTGCTGCCCCGGTGTGAGCCGTGGTCTGCCTTGCAGGGCGACAGCAGGAAGCTGGAGGATGCCAGCGCGTACCTGACCTTGCCCTCCACCAGGAACCTGTCCGAGCCAAAGCTCCTGTCTGGCTCCTCCTTCCGCGTGAGCGGGGGCACGTCGGGCTTAACGGTGTCGGCCCGGGACAGCTTCCAAATCTCGACGCTCGTCTGCTCCACGAAGCTGACCCAGAACGGTGAGTGCCGGCTCTCGGCGGGGGCGGCGGCGGGGCTGTGCTCCCACCCCACCGGTGCATTTCCACCTGCCAGACCGCTCCTCTCCCAGCGGCTGGCTCCCCAGCCGCTGTCTGCTGGCACGTGCCAGTTGGTGTGGGACACAGTGCCGGTGCCGCTGTGGCAGCAGCGGGAGGCTGTGCCGGGGAAGGGGGAAGGCTGGGCTCTGCCCACCAGAGCGGAGACACTTGTCCTCAGGCCGGGGAACAGGACCTGACCCACCCGCCTTCCTAAACCTCTGCAGCAAATACAGCTTGTGCCCATCTGTCCTGGGCCTGGCGGGGCAGGGAGCGGCCGTCGTCCCCTCGGGAGGGCACCAGGCTGCAGGCGGCTGGGTGATTTACTGCTCCGTGTGAGAAGGCGAGAGCCGAGGGGCTGTGCGGGGTCCCAGGGCAGCTCGGCTGCTGCCCGTGCTGGGGTGCCGTGCCGGCACCGGCCCCCTCCGGCTCGGCGCGGGTGGACTGGGGCTCATTCCCATCACAAACAGCACTGGGACGGCATGCTGAAAATGCAGGGAGAGCGGGAACAGTGAGCGCCGAATTAGCATTTTGACGCAGTCAGGACAGCCAGGGCTAACAGCTGTTCCCAGGGTGGGTGCAGCCCAACGGGGCAGTGCCATCCTGGGGGCTTCGGGGGGCTGCCGTCCCCTGGGGAGGAGTGGCTGTGAGCAGCAATGCCTGTGGCCAGGACAGGGCTGCCCTGCCCGCTGCCCCGGCAATCCGGGTTTGCTGTCCTTGCCCCACGGCACCGCTGCCGCAGCACCCTGCGCCATGCTGCCCGCACCGCTCGGGTGGGATGTGGTTTGCTGCAGGCTCTGTTTGCATATTGCTGGGTCGATAGCTCCAGGAGAGTTTCTCATTTTTTTTCTCTTTTTTTATTAAGGTTGTCTTTTGGCTTATCTGTCTCCTGAGCCCTCCTGAGTTAGCAGCAGATTAGTTTTCCAAGGCGGGGGAATGAGAACAAACAATAACAGGCTGCAAGTGTTTCCAGGCACTCTCCCACCTTGGGGGTGCCGAGCCGCTGCCAGCGGCTGTGGGTAGTTAGCAGTTTCTTGGCTGGTGCAAACCCTTGCAGATGGTAATTAATCTGCTCTTGCCCCCAGGGGCCTGAGCCACTGCCTCCGATCTGGGAGCTGGTGCAAGCTGCTGAGCGTTGCTGTTGAAGGCTCCATGACCTTCCTTGGGCCCTTTCAAATCAGGGTGGGAATTGGGGCTGGTTGCTTTTAAACCCCTGCCCTCAGCTAGCGTGGGCTTCCAGCCCTGGGGTGCTTCCCACGGTTCACTGCAGGGCAGCCAAGAGCGTACATGCCATCTCAGCACAGACGCATCTGCATTTGCAGATGGGATTTTGCCTTGTACAGAATGTTTTGGGAGGTGGCAGAACAAAGAGGTGTCGGTAACCTTGAGCGACCGCTGGCGGTTATGGAGCTGCTTCCCGTGCCCCTCTGAAGGGAGTGGGGAGAGCGGGGCTGGCAGCAAGCAGCCAGGCACCGGCCCTGTGGGAAGGGAGGGCTGACGGGGCTGCGCTGCCAGCGTGCCCTTGCAGGTGTCCAGCTCGGGGGGCACGTGGCACACGCACCTCCACTGTAACGGGGACAAGCAGGCTGTCCCTTTGCTGGGTCTAACCACGCTGTGCTGCGTGGCGGTGCCGGCGCTCGGGCTGCTGCCACGTTTTCAGTGCATGCCTGCTTTGCTGCAGAAAGCCCCGCAGCAGCAGCCCGTCCCTCAGGGCGGGCGACGCGAACGCCTGGAGGTAACGTCTCCAACCGCCTGGAGAGTTAAACGCTGCACGGGAGCACCGTCGGCCAGCGGGCTCCGTGCTCGGAGGGCGAGCAGCAGTGGTGCTGGGCCAGGGGAAGAGCGTGTGGGAAAGCCGGGTTCCCTCCTCTCCAGCAGCATCACCTCTGCAAGGCTGGCGGATGGAAACGCCTCGTCCTGCTTTTGCTGAAGTGCAGTGACGCAGCTGGGGAAACCACAGCCCAGGCTCGGGGCTTGGGGACGGCAGCCTCACAGCTCGGGGGACTCGGGGCGCAGTGACTCATCGCTGCTGTGCTGATGGGGTCTGGGGCTGCTGCGGTTCAGCGTGAGCGGGGCTTGGGGCCATTGCTGTTCAGTTAATTCCCCTCCTGCAGCACAATTACAGTTTCTACTGTAACAACCTTCTGTTTAGCTGAGTTTTATGCTTTTGTGGTGCTGAAATCAGGAAGCTTTCTGTGCTGAGCAGCAGTTACACAGGGGGTCCGAGGTCGGCAGGGTCTTGGCTGCTTCTGGCAGCGCTGTGCTCACCACCAGCTGGTGCGGTGCCAAGGCCGCACTCTGCACGCGCCGCGGCTGCTCCCCGGGAGCAGCACCGGCAGGTCGGCACATGGCCCCGAACACATCCGAACGGCAGCGGTCAGCTCTGCTTGGCGCAGGAGAGGAGCTGTGGAGCAGCTGGTGTGGGTGGATGCGTGGCCAGGAGCACGGGGCAGGCGCCTCAGGTGGGCACCGGGGAGCTGCAAGGGCATGGGGGCCCTTGCCAGGTCCCAGCCCTGGCATGGTCTGGCTGGTGGAGGGAGGACAGTGACCCACGGCCCCTCTGGCCGAGATCCCTTCTCCGAAAGGTTCGCAGGCTTGTGGGGAAGATGCAGCTCTAGTGCCGAGTCCTGCTGGTTTGGGTCTCAATTTCTGTCCCACGGGGATGTAAAGAGGACGGCAGCGCCTGCCTTTGCGGCCACACGACAGAGCAGTGGGAGCTCAGGCACGACGGGCACTCGCCCTGCGCTTCGCCCAGCGCGGGGCCGGCAGCGAGCGTCACCGCATCCCCCGGATGGGGCCCCTCCAGCCGTGGGCAGCGAGGGTGGGACGGGGGAGCCTGGGGGGTTGGTACATTTGGGTCTGGCAGCAAGTGAAGCCGTGCTGACTCTCTCCTTCCTCCCACCCAGTCAACCTGCTGGGGCTGCTGAAGTGGCGCTCCAAGCCCAGCCTCCTCTCCGGGAACCTCCAAAAGCTGATGAACGTGGACGGAGGGGAGGTCATCAAGGTACAGCCGGCACATTCCCCAACCCCATGCCGGGATCTTCCCTCCCACCTCCTCCCTTCCCTGCTCCTGCACTCACATCTCCAGCCACATCCCCAGGCGGCTGCTCCCTGCGGGCCGGAGGGATGTGAAAGCTCCCGGGGGCGGCAGTGTCGGCACCAGCGGTTTCCTGGCAGCCTGGGTGGGCATGCTGAGAGCAGCTGCCGGAGCAGGGGGAGCTGTCCTGGGCTAGGGCTGGACTGGGCGCACTGGGAGCATCCTGGATGGTCTCAGCACCTCTTCCCTGGGGAGAAATGCTGCCTCTGCCTGTGGCGATTGCCCCGTTGGCCCTGGGAGCTCCGCTGGGGCTGCTGGGGCAAGCGGGCGGCTGGAGGGGCAGTGCCGGGCTGCCTGCCAGGGGACAGGCCAAGCTGGGGAGTTGTGTCCTGGCAAAGGGCCGGATGCCCCAGGCTGTGGATGGGCATAGGAGCTCTGTACCCAGGCAAATTGCTCCCTCACTCAGAGGTGGGTCTGGGACGATGCTGGGAATTAACACTTGAGCCCTCACAGTCCTCTTGTCCACCCCCAGTTCCTCCAGGACACATTGGATGCCTTGTTCTCCATCATGATGGAGAATTCGGACACAGATGTCTATGACACGCTTGTCTTTGACGCCTTGGTAAGTGGGACCTGCTTCCCCATGTGCGCTGAGTGTGGGTCTGAGCCCACTGGCAGTGCAGGGTGGGCCCAGGTCAGACTGGGGTGGGTTTGAGATGGGGCTCACTGATCTGACCACACAAGCCATGCTCAGAGCCATGCAGTGTCTCTGGCTCCACTGTGGTGCCTTGGGTCAGCAGAGCCCGGCCGACCCAGCACGGGGCAGGGCTGTGGCTCTGTGGGGACACTGTCCCTCCAGGGGACAATTCCAGCAAGATTCAAAGGCGCTTCTCCTACACTGAGACAAGGGTGACCCCAGTGATGGGACTGGGGAGGGTCGGGGTGGCTGCTGTGGGTCACCTAGGCTCACCTCTGTGCAAGGTGGCCATGAAGAGTGCTGTGGCTACTGGGCTTGTGGCTCATTTTGGGCTTTCTGCCTCGGAGGTCTGCCCTTCCTGGCAGGCTGGGTGGGTGTGCAGGGGGCTTTGGTGGCCCCAACAGCCCCCGCGAGGGGTTAATACCACTCTGGCTGTGGCTGTGGGCACCCAGCTGTCCCCAGGCATCCTGCTGCCCACACTGAGCCGTACCCACTGCCCGCTCCCCCCAGGTTTTCATCGTGGGGCTGGTGGCCGACAAGAAGTTCCAGCATTTCAACACTGTCCTGGAGGCCTACATCCGCCAGCACTTCAGTGCCACGCTCGCCTACAAGTGCGTACCGGCAGCCGCGGTGCAGGGAGGGACGGGGACGGGATGGCAGGCACGGGGAGGGACGGGGACGGAGTGTGGGGAACACCTGGCAGGCAACGTGGCACGGCTCAGCGGCAGCACTGAAGGCTGCTCGGCTGCGGCCGGGAAGCCCGCCGAGCCCTGGCCACACGTGTGCCCGTCCTGCAGGAAGCTGATCTCGGTGCTGACGCAGTACGTGGACCGTGCGAGCCAAGGGGAGCCCTGCGAGCCACTCATGCGGACGTTCAAGGCCTTGGAGTACGTCTTCAAGTTCATTGTCCGCTCCCGGCACCTTTTCGCCCAGTAAGTACGGGTGATTACTTCCACCGCTCCAGGTGCCAGGCTGGGCTGTTACACCAGCGCCATGTGTTGGCAGCACTGCTGGAGCATCGGCCCCTGGGGATGGGGTCTGTGGGAGGGAGGAAAGGGAAGGTCCCACAGGGGTCCCTGCGCTGCGGGAGCCATGTTGGTGCCAACCACTGGCACTGGCACCTTGACCTGCCTGGTGCTCGTGCTGGCTGCTCGGGTCGGATGCGGCACCCAGTGGTGGCACTTGCAACACCCAGCATGCTGTGGTGTTGCCGTGTTGGCCAGTGCCCGGCCAGGCTCTCCTCCACCACCGTGCTTCCCCTCTCTGAGGTTTCCGGCAGTTTTCTGCTGTATTCCACCCTCCGGTTGCTTCTAGAGCGGTTGTGGTCTGGTGCGGGTGGCAGACAGTGCTGTCCATCTTGGGGTGGAAGAGTTCCTGTGGTGTGAGGGGCCGTGGCAGGATGGGTGCCATCACAGAAACCGCTCTCCGGCCAATGAGTGGCGTTTCAGTGTTTGCAAAGTGCATTGGCAGCAAGGCAGTGCACCGACATTAGCGTGAAGGAAGCCTGTGGTTTGCTGTCCGTCAGGCTAACTGCTGCTGGTTCCTCCTGCACGTGTGCTGATGGAGAGCCTCGGTGCAAGGTGCTGGTGAGATCAACTTTGGCACCACAGCTGCAGGGTTGCCCATGAGCCCCGGGCTGGCACGGAGCCCACGCTCCGGCTCTGCGCCATCAGGCCCTGCCCTGGCTCCCAGTGCCACACGCCGTGGCACTGGGAAATGCCCAGCTCCTTTGTGTACAGCTAACCCAAACACCATGCGAACAAGGCCAGAGGGACCTGCAGTGACCTCCTGCCCAAGGCAGGGCTGGCTCTGCCCAAGCCGCTCCTGACGGGTGGGTTTTTCCAACATGTGCTTAAAACCTCCCATGGTAGAGACAGCAAAACTTCCCCAGGCAGCCTGCTCCCCTGCGTAGCCAGCACTGTGGCTGGAAAGGTTTTCTGGCGTCCAGCCTCGCTCTTCCTGCTTATTCCCAGAGAGCTTCTGCCTGCCCAGCCCATGCTGTTCGGGAGCTTCTTAGTGGATGGGAGAGGAAAATGTTGCCCTTACCCTCAGTGAGGCACAGCTTACTATGGAGCAGCGCTCTGCTCGTCTCAGGCTGTCTCAACCCTCAGGCTGTCTCAGCCGCCATGCCACCCCTGTGGCATCCCCAGCCCTGCCGACGCCGTTGCCTGTGACCCTCCCCGCTCGGCGCTAACGCTGCCGTTAGCGGGTGCGGGTGGCAGTGGGTGTGGGTGGCAGCGGCTGTGGCGACAGCGATTCGGGCAGCGGGGTCTCTGCAAGGACCACCCCAGCACACCGGTAACAAAGACACACGTTTGGCCTCGGGTGGTTCCTACGGAGCACCTTCTACCTCTGCAGCTCGGGCGCTGTACGTGGCTCCTGGGCTGCTCTCACGCTTCAGCCGGTCACTGGGCTTTCAGATCATTTCCGATGCAAAGTGTGTAGTCGATCTTGGGCGTCCCTTGTGCTGCAGCAAAACCAGAGGCAGCACGGTGCCAGCCCCAGGGCCTGGGGACGGGGTGCCTGGGCCAGCGCCCCCCCCATCCTTGCCCTGGCTCAGCGGCTTATCCCCCCCCTCAGCACAAGCTCTAAAGGGAGTTGTAGGAAAGGGAGAGAGACCTGTAAGTGACAGGACAAGGGGCAATGGTTTTAAACTGAAGGAGGGTTGATGTAGACTGGACATAAGGAAGAAATTCTTCACTGTGAGGGTGGTGAGGCACTGGACCAGGTTGCCAGGAGAAGCTGTGGATACCCCATCCCTGGAAGTGTTCAAGGCCAGGTTGGATGGGGCCTTGGGCAACCTGGTCTAGTGGAAGGTGTCCCTGCCCATGGCAGGAGGTTAGACTGGATGGTCTTTGAGAGACCCTTCTGACCCAAACCCTTCTGTGATCCTGTGATAAGCGGCGTAAGGGGCTGGGAGCCTTGATGGCTCCTTGTTGCTGCTGAGGACAAGGTCAAAGCTCCCCCAGGTACCTCCAGAGTCCTCCCAGGACGTGGTTTTGTTTGTTCTCCGCGGGCACGGGGTTCCCATCCTGATCTACGTGATGGGGCAAACAAGCGTCCCCAGGGCAGGCGTGGGTGAGCCCGGCTGTGCTGCTGGGCTGAAGTGGAAAACTGAAAACATGACCGATTAGTTACCAGAAAAAACAAGTTATGTTCCTCTTTCATTCCAAGTACACAGCACCGAAAAACGAAGCGTCCCAAGGGAGCAGCGGGAGGCGAGGGCCCTCCGCATGCGGCATCGCCAGCCTGCGCTGGGAAAGCAGCAGGGTTGCCCCATGCTGCGGAGCCGTGGTTTGGCAGGCGGGTGCTTTCCAGGGAGCGGAGCGGAGCGGGAGCCCAGGGTCTGCCACCTCCACCCAAAGTCCTGAGCGCTGCGCAGAGGTGCCGGGACTTGTGTCGGTGTCCCTGTCAGTGCTCTGTGCCTCGCAGTGAGGAGCTGTGTTGGGTTCCTGGCATCCACAGGGACTCTCAGACCTCTCTTTGTCTTTGCCATCTCGCTTTGCTGTCTGCCGGGCGCTCCCCGCATAGCTCACGCTGCAGAGCGGCCGGTCTGCCTGGCGTGCCCTGTCTGTCCTTCCTCATCCATCTCACCTGCCAGCCCTTCCCAGGGTCTTGTTCACGGCCAGGCAGTTGCTCCAGGGCTTTGGGGTGCTCTAGTGTTAGACTAAGGTATTTACCTCCTCGTCATACATGAAAATAGAGAGCAAATTCCCCAGCTTACAGAACTTCTGGCAGAGAAAATTAATTATATGGAGCATTTGCAAACAGCCCTGTGAATTAGTTTGCATTGGAATGAAGACATCCCTGAAGACATTTAGTGTTTTTATTCATCTTCCCTTATCTTAGTGATCTGAACAGTGCAATAACATGGACTCCTCAGATCTTCTAAATACTTTAAATGGTGCTACAATTTGTACACAGTCTATAATTTAAAGAAATTAGATTGTAATTATAATAAGTTACTGCAGATTGCTGTATCTATTTGATTACGTGTGCTACTGCTGGAATCGGATGAGCAGCTCACGTAGCTCATGTGAGGATCCCAGGTCGCTGTGAGGATGATCGCAGCGGGGCCAGCTGGTGTGGGGCAGGAGGTTCATTGCCCAAGCCCCCTCAGCAGCTCTGCGGCCACTGCGTGGGGAAAAGGCTCCCCGATTCCCCTCCTCCTGCCTCAGGCGGGAGGTGTGGGAGCTGGTGGGCTGCGAAGGGGCCGGATCCTGGCGCTGCCCATGGGAGCTCTGTGGCCAGAATGTGCTTTCCTGTGGGAACGCGCCCCCAGCCCTCCCTCTGCAGGGGGACGCCGTGCCACATCTTCAGCCGAGATCCCCTTTGGCACCCCGCGCACTGTGCCGGGGCAGGGGGGGACCGGTGGAGCCCCCTGCAACCTTCCACATCCTTCCCGATGTCGGGGACCTCTCCTGTCCCCCGCCGTGGTGACCCCGAGTCCCCTCGGAGCCACCCTGGCGCCCGTGTGGCTCCGGGGCCGGGGGAGCTGGGGCTTGGTGGCGGTGACGCCGTCTCCCGCTCGCTGCTTCCTCCCTGCCAGTTCCTCTGGCTGCTTCTGCTTTTTGGCTGCCACCGAGGGCTGCGAAGTTTTCCTGAAAGTGCTTGTGATGGTTATCACGGGGCTCGCCCTGCGTGGGGGGTCCTCTCTCCTGCCAATGTGGGGGCAGCTGGGGGTGCTCGCCCTCGCCAGCATCCCTTCGCAGCCCCCTGCTTTGCAGCTCGCGGGCCCCTTGTCCAGCCTCGCTCAGGTCCCCCCTGTTCCTGCAGCCAGCCCCCGCTCTGGCAGCACCCATGGGGTCTGCCATGGCCCCGCTCGTCCCCTCTCCTGTCCCCAGGGAACCCAGCATCCCTGCAAGTATGGGCCCCTTACC
>JANXJC010000055.1:48315529-48345221 GCA_027564655.1 Leptodon cayanensis
TTTGGGCCCCTTACCCCCCCCCCCCCCCCCCACCGGTCACTTGTGCTGATCATCCCCTCCCACGGGGACTGTTCTGGGGTCCCTGTGGTCCCCAAAGGCTGTGGCAGCTGCTGGGTTTCTGCCGCGGTCTGAGCTGCAGGGGGTTCGCAGGCAGAGCGTCCCTTCCCAAGAACCACGCTGACCCTTCCCAAGTAAATCACGTTCAGCACGGTTTGTAACACAGTCCGTACTGATTTGCTTAGTGAGTTGGTGGCTGGGTAATTTTTCCTGCCACTTTGCTGATGGTGCTCAGAGGATTTCTGTGATGCTCCTTGAGCTGGGTTCTGTGCCAGAGCCTGAAGCTGCAGAAACCGAGGCGGGAGTGTGCCCAGTGTCCCAGGAGGCATCAGGCTCAAGGACCATGCTCCACCTGCCAGTTTTCCTGATTAAATCCTCCAAACCAATAGGTCAGTGTTAAAAAAAGATCATGCTGACCCACGTCTGCTGCAGCAATGCAAATCAGCCGTTACCTTGGCTTAATTGAGCTGCACGCTCCTGACTGCTTTATGCTGCTCTGGTTTGAGTCATTACACACTTAAAAGTTCAGCAATCGGTGTTGACAATATGCCTTACGATTGTTAAAATAGCACTTTGTATTCATGCATGCCCTCTTTAAGATAAAATACAGAATTTTGTAGGCAAGAGTTTACGGTGGAGGTGACGTTGAAAATCCGTGTCAGTTGGTTGTGGGTAGATGCATTAAAAAAAGGGACTGTGAAAATCTAACAAATCTCTCATAAATTAAGATCATGGCATGGTATCGTTGCTGTGAGAGTAAATGCTGCATGTGGACCTTCCTTTCCTTTTGCTTATTTTCGCACATACAGACTTCTTTAAATTTCCTGGCCTCTGGTGGGGTTTTGGGCCACACAGAGCAGCTGGGCTAGGCTCCAGAGCTGCGGGATGGGGCTGCTGGGGGCTCCCACTGTTTGGTAACTTTTAACACGCGGGATGAGAAGGAGGGACCTTTCTTGAGTTAGTCTAGGCTCTGGTTTGATTTGGAAGTCGGTCAAGGGCTGTAAACCAGCCGCTGCTCAGCTGATGCATTTGTCTGAGCACATCTGAGATGCCTCAGGCAGATCAACAGGCTTGTTCCCGCTGCCAAACTTAGAATGTTTCATATGTTCCCTCGGGTTTGTTTACCAGATAGGAAAGATGAATTTGAACAGAGAACTATCCAACTGTAATTTTATAAAACAAAGCAGCAAAGTTTTTACAAAAACTAGACTCAGTAAAAATAGCTGATAAGCAAAAATTGCAGATCTTGTTTGTTCTGCTGCTGTACGCACAATTAGAAACCAAAACACAATTAAAAACCAAACACATTTTGCTTGCCACGGTGGCGGTCAGCGTGCGGGAGTCAAGTTGGGCTGGAAGATGCGGCTGTCTCCGCGGCCACGGGGAGATCAGCGTTTTATCCCTCCTTTCCCCCATCTGTACTGCCAAATCGTTCCCCAGCAGGGCTCACTGCTTCATTTGCCGTGTCAATGGATAGGGTGAATTAGCTCAAATACAACCTGCTTTTCACAATGAGTGACTTTATTCTTATGATTATGCATTTGATTAGCAGCTTTGAAACTTTCCCACCATTTTGCACATCTCATGGCTAAAATTCCTCATGTGTTTGGTTTGTTCTGCGACTGGTCACGCAGGTTGTGTTCAGGCTGGAGGGCGCAGGAGGTTTCCTGCTCAGGTGGGAAGATACTGACCTCCTTTGAGACGACTTTGGTGTGTAGAATCATGTAAAAGACTATTAAAAAAAATTATATGTGTGAGTACGTATAAGTGATGTATATAAATAAGACAGCAGATAGCAGTCTTTAATATGGGTAATTCTGTACCTCTGAAGCATTGATTCTGGCTGGCCCTGGGGCTGGGCAGTGGTCGTGCCAGGGCAGTGGCTGTGCCAGGCCTTGCTGCTAGACCCAGCTATGGGAAACAGTCACCAAGAAGCGTAATTAATTGGGATCACGGGTGATGCCCAAGCAGAGGCGGCCTGTGCGGCGGGTCCCGGGGGAGGACGTGTGGGACGGTGGCGGTGCAGTGACTCTGGCTGTTGCAGGCTCTACGAGGGGAAGGAGACGGCCGAGTTCCAGCACTCGCTGCAGCAGTTCTTCCTCTCCCTGAACCAGCTGATGAAGTCCCCACTGGAGGGTCCCACGCTGCTCTCCCAGGTATGGCGGGGGGGGCTGGTGCTGTGCGAGGGCTCAGCTCTGGCATGTGGCAGGATGGACGGTGCCCCAGCCGGGACACTGGCCATCACCGTGCCGGGGTAAGACCAGCCGTCCGTGCAGACCTCCCTGTGCACAGGGTGTCAAAGGGAGCTGCCACCCTGCGTGGTGCCTCACTGTCCCCAGGGACCTCCACTTGTGCCCCTGGTGCAAAGCCCCCGGAGGCCCCAGACCACAAAACCCCACTTTGTGCTGGTGCCTGGGGCTGCAGCGTGAGTTTGGGTCAGCAGCTCTGTGTCACTGGGCAAATGCTCTCCCAGCCATACATACATGTGCTGAAGCCTGGAGAAGAGGGTCTCGGGGAGCTGCTGGGGCTTGTCCCCATCCCAGAGCTGGCCTAGCCCTGCTCCCTGCACCTCGGGACCAGGCTGCCGTGGGGCGGGGGGGAGCAGAATGGTGCCCTTTGCACTGCGGGTCCTCACAGGCACGGCTGTGTCCTTTACCAGCAGCCAGTGTCGAGGTCCTCCAGCCACTGGTGTGGTGGTGCCGGGGTCGGAGCTGAACGGAGGGCGCGACAGGGCCATGTGCGCTCTGCACCGTCAGTTAGCAAGAGGAGGCAGGAGCCAGTGCTGGGGCTGAGTGGGTCTCGCTTTGGTGCTGTGCCAGGCGTGAGGATGGGGCCGCACGCTGCACCCGCGGTCTCCCAGCTGGAGAGAGGCACCGCGGAGTGCAGGAGGGGACCTCGTCTGCAGGCTGGGATGCGCAGTGGCCCTGGGACAGCTGGCAGATCCTGCTCCTGTGTTTCATTATTTCATGGCATTCTTCGATAATCCCTTATAAACTAATCTAGTTCAAAAAAAAAGTAGTTTGAAGACTAACGTGACAGCTATCCTCATGGAGAGGAGGAGGGCTGTCCCTCCTTATCCCCTCTCCCATCTAAACGCTGATCGTTATTCTGGTTTCCATCTCAATACCGTTGCTCTAGAGACTCTCTGCTATGGTAACCCAAGTGCTGCAGTGTTTCCGACTGCTGCACATCCACCTGTGCCATTTCTGCATCACTCAGCACCTTGTTCAGGTCTGCAGAAAATAATTCCTGCAAACGCATCCGGAGTAGAGAGGCCACCACCATCCAGGGCAGAGGGGAAAGGTCTGCCCGTGCGTGCATCACTAGAAAAGGCATCCCTGCAGCTCCTATGGCTAAGATCAGGAATTGCAGTGGTGATAGCAAATAATAGCCATGAGGCACACATGGTGTAGCAGGGTCTGCCACGAGGCACAGGCGGTGCAGCCGGGTCTGCCAGCCGCCTGTCGAAAGCGTTGGGGAGGAGGCAGAGGACTGTCATGAGTGGACGAAGCCCACGTCTGGCATCCAGCCGTGCTGGGTGTCCAGCCAAGGTGTGGGGAGACACGTGTGTGCTTCACCCCGAATGCCCGGAGCCCGCAGCCTTGCAGCCCTGCAGCAGGCAGCGTGAATTGGAAAAGACGAGGCTCAGTTACCTCCACTGGGCTGGCATCTCAGTGCTGGGGGAGTCCAGGCAAGTCCGTCGCATGGCTGGCAGTGACTGCCTGTCTCAGTGGGACAATTTTTCCAGCTGCAGCACTGTTGCGGTTCCTCCGGTGCACTCGAGGCACTGTGGGTGCATGCAACAGCCGAACATCATTAAAAAGCAGACTGGAAAATGGTATTTCCTCAGGTACGATCGCACTGCTCTGGCTTCAGGGCAGGATCCCTTAGTTTGGGGTGAGGATTCAGTGGGAGCTGCCCTAGACCCAGAGCACCCTGTAGGAAGCTGGGGCTGGGCTCGGAAATTTGCCTGTTGCTGCTGCTGCTGCTGCTGCTGCCGGGTTTGCGGAGTCCGACTGTGCTTTCTCCTGGAAACGGCTGAATTCTGCAGTGGGATCCCAACTGCTGAGCAGGAGCTTTCTCTGTGAAAATAGCTTTCCTGGTTGCTGTTATTTTTTTAGAGAGAGCAGGAGAGGTTGAAGCTCTCTGGCAGATCTGTGCTGTTCTCTTTAGGAGAAATGTCCCCCTTGGAAGCCCCCCAGGCTCTTCCTTGGGGATTGCTGGAGTCTCGAGCAGGTCTAGGTGCTGGGGCCATGCTCTGTAGTGGGCTTTTGTGTTGTGCAGTAGCAGGACGCAGGCCTTCAGAGAGATCTTCCCTCTGCTGCCATCTCTTCTGGGTGTGAATACCTGGACTCAAGAGATCTCATCACCGGGTCGCTGGCTTGGTGGTGGCTCCTTGGAGGGTGGCAGAAAGGGGAGCTTGTCCATCACATCGGGGCGGCATCAGGGTGGTTTCTTATTGATGTCCCCCAGGTCATTTTTGGTCATTGCCTACCAACTTTAAGGTTGTCAATTTTGTCAATGCAACTTGCATTCGGTATTTCTGAGCCTGGCTTCGCACTCAGCCGCATCACAGTGCACGGTGTCAACTTGCCCTGAGCGTGGTGTCAGCTGGGTCTCCTCCTTGCTGTCACTTGTCCTCCTCGGTGCTCACCGCCGGCTCTGCTGCTCTGCAGGCGTTACGGTGATGGGGTTTCTCCCACATCACCGACAAAGTGTTTCACTGGGGGAGAGAGCGCCCAGGTGAAATTATTCAGTATGGAAGTGAAAATCAGAAAATGGTCTTAAAAGTGATAAATCCTTTAACCTTAAACACACGGTGATGGGCTCTGAGCTGACCAATGCACTGGCAGATGAGACCTGGGACTATCACAGATAGTGCTCTGGCAATGTCAGCTCCGTGCCTGGCACCGATCAGGGAACACTCACTCAAAGTTGGGAATTATCAGGAAGGGACTCGAGAAGAAAACAGAAAATGTCCTTTGCCACAGCGTAAGTCCCTGTGGTGCATCTGCGTCTGGTGCCCATGCTTCGGAGTGTACAGTCGAGCTGGAAAAACCCCAGCAAAGGGTGATGAGGTGTATGGGGCAGCTTTCAGATGGGATCACCTACCTGGCCAGACCAGACCCCTCCATCCTGGAAAACAGACGAGCAGGGAGCTGGGACAGGGACCTGCAGATTTTCTTCTGATCTGAGGAGGAGGGTAGGAGATGGAAATGGTTGCTCAAGATCTCTCCTCACTCAGGAAGGAGGGAGCATCTCATGAAATGGGCAAAGGCAGTGCTTGTTCCACTGCTGTGTGATGAAGCTGTTGAGCCCCTTGTGATGGTCTGTATCTGCTCCTCGGAGCAGGCTGTGGATGCTGAAATTTTGCACAAGTTTGCGAACAGCTGTATTGATCTGTGGAAGAAAAATCCACCCAAGATTATTTAAATATAAAGACCTTTCTGACTCAAGAGGCCCTGACCTCGGGAAGCACCACTGCAGGCTTGTGAGCCAGCAATGTCCTGTCTTCTTCCCCTCTGAGCCTCAGACCAAGTGCCCAGCCTTGTGCTGCCTGACTCCCGGTGCCTCTGCCTGGCATCGCCATTGCTCCCCTGTCCGGAGGGTCCCGTGGCTTCCCTGGTGTCCTGACCCTCCGTCACCCCAGCCACGGTTCTTGTGCTGCATCCTGCACTGGTTCCTGCTGGACCCCAGCCACTAGGTCTTGCTACATCCAGCCCTGACAGTGTCTCCTGAACATCTTGAGCAGGTACTCCAAGGAGAGAATTTTTTTGTCTTGTTCTCTAAGCAGACTTTGTAGCTGCTTTACAGAGCTTGCAGACCGCCCGCAACTCTGGCTGCAACTACCAGCTCCCATCTAGCAGTTGAAGGTGATACCCAAAAGAAAGATCTGATAGTGGCTGACGTAAGCTTTGCAGCTTCATCCCGTTCTGCCTACTCTTTTCGTTAAAGCTGCAATTATCTGATCAGCCCAAGGCAGAGCTGATAATAGCTCTTTAGCTGCAGCACTCCTGCAAAGGCCACCTCTCTTGTGGAGAGCGCCAGTCCTCGGTTGGACTACTTCAGGCTGGGGGGTTTTGTACTATTTTGACTACTCAGAGCCGTGGAGAGGAGGCTGAGTCTCTTTTGGCTCTGCTTACTGGTGTCAGACAGGCTGGGGGCCAGGGACAAACCCGCAGTGTGGTCCTAGCCAGGTAACAGGAGCAGCTCTTCAGCCAAACGCCTCCAGCATCCCCAATAAACACTGTGACCTGGAGGGTGCCGCTGATGTGGAGGAGATGGAAGGCTACCTGCTCCCTGTTTGCAGCTGCCTTGCGCATCTCCAGCCAGCAGATAGAGCTTCTGCTGCAACTGCTCCCTGCCGTAGCCAGAGGGCCCTTGGGAAGAGCTTCACTCATCCCACTGCTTCCCTCCTGGAGCCCTGGTTTTCTCTGCATGCAAAGAAGTTGAGTTTTGAGGTGAGATTGGTGTACAGACTTAAGCAAACTTAGGGCTCGAGCCAGCTGCCAAGGCGCTGAGCAAGGCAGAGCAGAGCATCATGCTGCTGCCAGCACGGCTGGGAGCTTCAGGGGACCCAAACTGGGTCCCGTGCCTGCAGACAGCCCGCACAGGCATGCAGCAACGGCAGGTCACTGCTCGTGGTGGCTGCATGTTTCCCCTTGTTCATGCCTTGAGGACAACCTGCTCCCCTCCATCTTTCCTCGGTTTAGGTCCAGCCTTACCCGCAGCTCAGCAGGGTGGAGAGGAGGAGGTGGCCCCAACCTGCTGTGGCCCCTTGGAGTATTTGGGTTTGCTTTGCATTTCATAGCCTGGGTCAGGGGCTGTGTTTTCCTGAGGGGGGGGGGGTGCTCATGAGTGTCCATGGTTGGAGTTTTGCTGAGGTTGCTCTGACTCTTCTCCTGTGGCCGCTGCCATGTGGGTGGGTTTCTGCAGGACACCCTGCCACTGGCATTGTGCAAAGGTAACGGTCGCTGCTATGCACACCAGAGGCAGCTCCCGCCCCAAGCCGGCGGCTGCTGGGCTCTGCATCCATCCCCGCTCTGCGCTGGGCTCCCTGACAGCCATCTCCCTGCCCGCGACCACCGGACCCGGCAGCTGGGCGCCGGTGGTCCATCCTCCAGCTTCACCAGCACTGCCAGAGCATCGCCAGTGATGGCACGGACAGGGTAACAGGTTTGAACAAACATTGCTGTTCTGAGCTGGGGAGAAATTGGACACGATTTGTAGGTTGTGGCCAGGCTGACACGCTCTTGCCATGAAAAATCAGTAAGAGGGGGCTCATCCTCAGTGGTGAAACAAAGACATTTTCAGTTCTGCAAGGCCAGGCAGTTACCTTGGCGGTTACAGTAAAAGCCAGAACCAGTTTCTAGAAGAAATCCTTTCTGAGACATAGATGCCAATCTTTAAGAAGTCTTGTAACCCTGGAAAGATCCTCGAGGAATGGGAAAAATTCTGTATTAGCTCATTTTTCAAAAAATGAATCAGATGACCTTGCTAACTGCAGACCAAAGAGGCTGACCATTGATCCCGGCTCAGTCATGGAGAGGATGCAATCAATTCAGAGTTAAAGGGTGGCAGTATAATTTATGTTAATCAGTCCAGCTTTACTAAGCATGGAGTTTAATAAAAAAAATCAAATTTAGCTGTTACTTTTTTGAAGTTACAAATGTGACTGACTAAGATAACTGACACAATAGGCGAGACTAACAACTGTTTGACTTGATACAGCATTCTGATTTAAAATTAACATTGTAAGTTTATTAAAATAACTACTTTTAATCTCCTTAATATATGTCTTAGTTCTAAAAAAAGTCATTACAAATGGAGAACCGTCGTGCTGGGATGGGGATTCCTTTTGGGTCCCAGGGGAATCTCTGCTCTGGCTTCAGGGCAGGATCCCTTAGTTTGGGGTGAGGATTCAGTGGGAGCTGCCCTAGACCCAGAGCACCCTGTAGGAAGCTGGGGCTGGGCTCGGAAATTTGCCTGTTGCTGCTGCTGCTGCTGCTGCTGCCGGGTTTGCGGAGTCCGACTGTGCTTTCTCACAGCTCAGACATCTCTGCGTGTTTGCCGATTCTCCAGAAGCGGCCGTGGCCGGTGCAGGGGGCACAGGCAGCAGCGGCGGTGCTGGATAATGGGGAAGCTGCTGCTCCGCGCCCGGGCTCTGTGTTCAGAGAGGTGCCGGGGCAGGGCACAGGGCTGCGGAGCAGCAGCTGGGAGCAGAAATGGGACCTGCCAGCAGCGAGTGGCCGAAGGCAACTCTGAGCGTGGTCTCATTGCAAAGAAGTAAGTTAATCCCTGGATTTATATGCAAAGAGGCATTAAATGGAAGCATCTGGAGGGGCACATGATGCAAACGAGGCTGCTGGTGGATGATGCGCCTGGTCTTGCTGCCCTCAGTTGCAAGAGGTATCTAAGTATCGGAGAAGTTTTTGCAAGAGCTGCAGAAATGACTCAGAGTCTGGTGTGTTTGATGGAAGTTAGCACTGTTTCAGTCAGCTAGAAGAGGGTAGTGGAGAACTTGATCACAGTCTTTGCAAACCCAGAGGGAGAAGATATTGCTGGAGCATCGCTTAGTGCCACAGGCAAAGGCAGAGCCCAGTCCAGCAAAGGGCACTGGAACTCACTGAGCTCGCTGGGAATGTGGTGCCGGGCAGCAGGATGGGCGACCACCACTGCTGGAGCCGGCCCTGGGCCGGCAGGGCCTCTGGAGTTTTTAATCTGATCTGGAGATCTTCACAGAGCCGTCCCAGCTCAGGCCAAGGGTCTGCCCTGCCCATTACTGCCCTGACTCTGCCCAGCAAGGGGTCAGAGCTGAGCAGAGGTTTCGGTCCTGCTGCAGGGTGCTCCCAGGGCAAACCCCTCCAGGGACCTGCCCAGCCTGTGCCCATAATCTCCGTATTTGCTGTGCTCCGAGGGATGTGTCCAAGGTGAACTTGTCCAGGCACGTTTTAAGACTAGGCAAATTTGCAGTAGGCACCGGTTTCTAAAACTCCTGCTGTAACTCAGAGGGAGATGACAGACTAGATGCTGAAACCACTGGGTAAAAATTCCCGGAGCTGAATTGCGTAGCAGTCGGTCCCGTGTGGATCTGCAGGCACCCACCCTCCTGAAGACGGTGTTGAAGTGCAGAAGTGTGCAGAGACCACCTCTGGCACCTGGCTGCGCCCAGAGGCTGGAGGGTCCCCAGTGCTGCTGTCAGCACAGTTTGAAGCCCGGGGAAGCCTGAAGGACCAGCTACCCTGGCAGAGCTAGAGATAAGCAGAACTCGGCGAGTCATTTGTGCTACTAAGTCACATCATAGGCATAGTGAAATGGATTTTAATGCAGAACAATTTGTGGTCAGTGTGTCTGCTGTTCCAGAAAAGCAAATAGCCATGTGTCCCCCACCTTCGCAGCCTTCCAGCGAGGGCGCGGAGCCAGGCTGGGTGCGGGGCAGCCCCGTTCCTCTGGCAGCCTCGGCTGCGGCAGCAGCGACCGCGGCCGTGAGCAGTGCTGGGGGGTTTTACGCGCAGCGCGAGCCAGGGCCTACGTGCCTGGTATCATGTTGTAGGAGTTCATGTGGTTTCAAAGTCAGAGCTAGAGACGGTTACTGACAACGTTAGAGGTATGTGACCTTAGCAGTTCTGGGTGTCCTGTGGACACTGGTGGCTTGGCAAGGGGAAGCTGCTCCCGGCTGGACGCCCCTTCCCCAGGGACGGCGAGGGTGATGGGCTGGTGTCTGCGGGCCGGGCTGAGCACAGCGCTGCTTTAACGAGAGGGGGGCTGAACGGAGATGGTGCTGGCTCAGCACCCACAACCTGGGGGGAGGCAGGAGAGGCTGGGGGTCACCTCGCTGCCCACACGGCATCGTCCGTCTGGCCGTCCTGGGCATGTAGCAAAGCAGGGACAGTGCAGGCAGCTCTCTCATCTCTTTGCAGGGAGCAGCCCTGAAGTACCTGCCTTCCATCCTCGAGGACGTGTTTGGGATCTTCGACTCCTCTGCTCTGGGGTAGGGTCCCATCGCCCCCATCATTCCCCGCCCTGCTCTCTGGCATGCTAGGTGCCTGCCGCAGCTACCTTTGCCCCCGCTCCCATGCCGCGGCGACCCCCCCATCCTGCAGCTGCCGGCAGGAATGCTGGCTGATGCCGTTGAGCCGAGGGTGAGGGCAGGCAGAGGGGTCTGGGTTTCCTGATGCCTGGGAATTGCCTCCTTACTCCCTTCCTAGTGCAAAACCAGGGGATGGTTTTGCTCAATTTTAGCAGTAGCCTGTGCTCCAGGCAGAGGCTGAGCCTGGAAACCCTCAGTCCCAGCTGGGTCCATTTCATGAATTCAGGCAGGGTTTTTACTCCGGGTGTCTCTGCCCGGCTGTCTGCGGTGGGCACAGGCTGCCTTGCAGCTTTGTGCGATGGGACCATCCTGCCCTGCACCTCCCCGCACAGCTCTGCCCACATCGAGCGGCTCCCCGCCTGCCCAGCAGCCCCGTCCTGACTGGAACACAGGGGCAGCTGGTACCCGGCCCCCCGCTGCTGTATTTGTCTTCTGCAGACGGAGAGGGGCTGCAGGTGCTTGGGACTGCAAAACAAGCGGGGGTCTTGCAAGCCCTGTATTTAACGCTCGTTAAATCCTCCCGCCTGGACCGCAGGGCCTTGCTGCGGGACTTCGTTGGGAACCTGCTGCCCCAGCGCCTGCTGAAGCAGAAGCTGCAGTCCCTGACCAACATCGTCAACAGCAAGATCTTCCAGTCCTACGGTGAGAAGGGGCACCGGGGGTCCTGGCGGCACTGCCCACGCTGAGCTCTCCTGGGCGGGCCATGGCATAGGATGGGGACGAGTCCCTGCCGCAGGGACCCCTCCTCTGCCCCTGAGACAGGGTGGCTCTGCAGAGGGAGGCAATTCCCTCCAGCCTGTGCTGGAACCGTGCGTTGCCCAGCCCCTGCCAGGGTGCAGCTGGTGCTGTTGGAGTGAACTCTCCTGCTGTCTGAACTGCTGCCAGGCTGCAGAGGGAAATACGGTTTAGCTGAAGCAATATGCAGTCAGCGTGACGATGGTTTAGCAGTTGTGTTTGGGAAGGGGGTGTTGGGGGCTTGCTGTCAGACTGGAAGGGTGTACTGAGTAGGATTCCCCAGGCCTGCTGTGACTCTGATGCTGTTTGGTATTCTTAGGAGTAATCTAGGTGATGGAAAAAAGAGTAGACTTGGTGAATTTTGCTCTGCAAGGCAGAAGTGACTGGAGGCATGCTGGAGGACAGACTCAGGATTTAAAATAATCTCAACAAGTTGGAGAAAAGGTTTTGAAAGATGTAGATTGTATTTAAATTAAAAACAATCATGTGAAAGCAATCACTGAGCATGCAGGGGACGGAGCACAGGGCAGCAGCAGTGCTGCAGGAGGGGTTTGGGGCCAGGGGAGCAGAGGGGCTCAGCAGTGTAGCCTTCACAGGGGGAGCGTCCCTTGGACACGCGAGCACCCTGCACCCTGCTCAGCATCACTGAGGCCTCAGCTGGACTTACTGCCAGGTGCGGTTTTGGGTGGCACAAGAAACTTGTGTCTAAACTGGAGAGAGTCCAGAAGCAAGCGGTGAGAGAAACAGAGCTTAGAAGACAGGGCAAGGAAGAAATGACTGAGAGCTTGGGGCAGGAAAGGACACGAGGGAGACACGATGAGCTTCCAGGTATCCACGTGGCATTGTCAAAGAGAAGGGGAGTGGGCTGCCTTGAGGGGCTGGACGGGAGGCCCTGGGTTTCAGCCACAGCAGGGAGGCTCAGGGGAGCAGGGGAGATGCTCAGCTGCGGGCAGCAGGAACCGTTTTGTGTCTCTGCTTGTGGAGACTTCGAGAGATGGCAACAGGACCATGTCTAATTTGGCCATTGAGGTCACCTCCTGCTGCATGCTCCAGCTCTGCTCTGAGCCACCATGATCCCATGAGCGCTCCCCCCATCCTTCCCCGCATCCCTCCCTGCATCCTGCCCTGGGTCCCTCCCTGTGTCCCCTGGAAGCCAGCACGACACCGCTCCTCCATACCCCATGACAAGCAGACGGTTGTGTCAGGAAGAAAACAATGAAGGAATGTTTCCCCCCGTGTTCCTTCCCTTCAGTCCCCCTTTAGTGGTGCCGTTGTAGTGATAACCAGCAACGTGGAGCTGTCAGTGCAGCGTGGTGTCACAAGTAGCAGCGCTGGCCGGAGGAGCAGAGTAGTATGCAATAGAAAGAGCAGCAGGGTTTTCATATATTCAGCACTAGAGACTCTAGTTTATCTAGATGGTGTCCAGTTTAAAAAGTCTCCAGCTGTTAAATCTGAAGCACCTTTAACAGAGCAGAGAAGCAGAACAAAGTCCATTAGTGGAAGCTGAAGCAAGAGAGGTTCAGATGAGGCTTTTCTATTTTATTTTACTTTATTTTAGCGGAGAAGGTAAGTAGCTGCATAGCAGGGTGCAATGAAGTCTCTGTCTTGGAGCCTTTCCACCAGGATGTAATGTTTTTCCAAAAGCCCTGTTCCATCCGAGGAGGAGGTTGACAGCTTAGTGTGTGTGGGTCGCAGCCTAGACCAGGCGTCGTGCTGGTCCTGTCCATCTTGTTGGTCCCTTTCCTGCCTGGTCCTCTCCAGCGCCGCGGTGGTGCCGGCACCCGCCAGCCCTGCGCCTCCCTGTCTGTCTGCCTGCCCCAACAGAGTGCCGGGAGCTGCTGCTGCAGACAGTGGTGCCCATCCTGCAGGAGCTCATCGAGAAGGGGGAGGAGGAAGATGCCTGCATTGAGCTGCTCAGCAACATCCTGGAGGTGCTGTACAAAGCCCAGAAGGTAAATCCCGTCTTCTCTGCTGCCTCCTTTCCCCTCTCTAGTAATCACCTTGGAAGTGACCTGACTGAACCTGTTTGAGTATGGTTAAGCACAAATTACTGGCCACGATACGGTTGGGACTCATCGTGGTGACCCAAAGTCAAAGGGGCCGTTGGTGCCCACTATCCCAGTGGGAATCTGCCCGAGATGGGGGTAAAAACCTTTTGATTTCCACCTCAGCTGGTCTCTGGCGAGTTCCTGTCAGTCCCCATAAGTGGGGAAAGGCCTCTAAGCCAAGAGACAGCACCGACCTGAGGGCAAGGGGGTGCATCGCTGGCTGTGCCTCTCGCTGTCCCTGCTCTGCAGACGCAGGAGGAAGGTGAGGGCAGGGGAGAAGGCAGCCGGTCAGCGATTGCCTGCTGGCCCCTGGGCAGTGTTGCACTCCAAAATTAGCAGTGATGGTCCTAAATGTGAGCCAGAGCCCCGTGGCATGGGGGGGTCCAGCCCAGAACCCCGCAGCAGAGAGTTGACCATGCCCAGGCAGCGGGGAGCCCCACGTGTCCCCCTACCCCCTGCACTGCCTGCAGGAGACTGCCCGCTGGTGTGGGGTGCCAAAGCAAGAAATCACAGTAATACACCAGTGCAGCTGCAACTCGGGGCTGAGTGTCCAGCTAGGCACGGTCCTGCTGTGGGTGCCTGACCACCCAAACACAACTCGTCCCAGGATGGCCTCCGGTGGGACGGGGCTGTCCTTGCTGAGCATCAGCCCGACTTCCCGGGGTGCTGTTTGTTGCAGAGAGCGGAGGAGCTGCAGGCGCAGCACAGCGCAGGCAAGGGACGGCGCAAGGACAGTGGGGATGCGGAGCTGGTGAGTGCCTCTCCGGTGGGCTTTGGCACTCGGCGGATGGCGTGGAGGAGCCAGGTGCCCCTGTGCATTTGGGAAGGGCTTATTGGCATCTCACTATGGTGACAAACCCTGTACAGTCACCTGGAGTCAATGCACAGAGCTGGGCTGCTGGCCAGGATGCTGCAGTGATGGGGTCAGGCCTGGGAGGTGCCTTGCAGGGCTGGGAGGCTGTGGGTCTGCGTGGCTCGAGGCTTGCTGTGAGCCCCCAGTGCCCCGTGTCCCTCCCTGGGGTGGGGGATGTCTGTGCCCAGACCTTCACCCTGGCTCCCCGTGGCCTTGGTGCTTTGTTGTGCACTCGCAGATGGGCCCAGGCCGTTCTGGCTCCTCGCTCGGGCAAGGAGCGAGCAAGGTCTCACGGCTCTTTGGGGGCACTGGGGCTGCAGGGTGGCCTGGCGGCATTCCCAGCGCAGCAGGCAAGGCATGTGCAAGGTGTGCCGGCACTCCAAAGCTGGCTCACGCTGGATCGCTGCCACGCCAGTGTGCCGGTGGCACTGCTTGGCCCTGCCAGAGTCACTGCTTCCCAAGTCCTGGAGCACTTAGGACTGCTCAGGTCATGCAGGCATGGCTGTACTGCTGGAGAAGGTCTGGCAGAGCAGATGCAGGGATGAAGGACTGCTTTTGTTAGAGCGCAGGAAGGGTAAAGCATGGGCTTGCAACACTGGAAGCAGTGTACAAAAGACAGAGCACACCTGGTGACTGCTGATGGCCCTGGCAGCGTGACCTGCAGTCGTGGCTCTCCTTGTAGGCTTCTCTTCTGGCATTGCAGGTGTTTGGGATGAGCGCATGGAAGTCACAGGCATGAGCACGGTCCTCACGTGACTGCGCTGGCGGCATGTCCGTACCTTGGTAGCCGTCCCCCCTTTCCCATGTTGCCTGGCTGCTGCCCTGCCTTTCTGCAGCTAGCATTGGGCCATGTCCCTGGGCAACCAGTGAGCCCATCACCGTCTCTCTGCGCAAGCCCCAGTCCACCCACAGTGGGGCTGAGTGGCTGGAAGTTGTGTGGTGGCTGTTCCTGCAATGTTTTGGGAAAGTGCAGGAATCTGTCTGGCTCTGCAGGGTACTTCCTCTGTCCTTTCTAGGCTGGTCTGTGCTTTGGGGTCCCTTTCTGGGACCCCTTGGGAAATCCAGACGTCACACCTACAGCACAGCGACTGGCACTGTGGAAGCTGAATTAGATATGTGGCACCATGACCTGGGTGGGTGAGGTGGCTGTGTGAGCATGGCTTTTTAATTCCCATGGCACTGGGAAGCCCAGGCAGCGGAAGGGAAAGCTTGGAAATTGTGGTTGAAATGTCTTGTTTTGGCTTTAACTCTAAAACCTAAAATAGCCTTTAAGGAGAGGATGGTCAGGATGCTCGGGGGTGAGGACACTGCTCTTGTTTCAACCCCGTGTGAGCTGACCCACCTTTGCCTGCCTAGTGCGGATGCAGCCATCCCCAGCTGAGCAGCCAGCTTTGCCAGGGCGGTGTACGAGGCCGAGCCATACAGAGACCCCAAGCCTCATATTTACACTGGAGTGTATTGCCTTGTTCCAGCCCCAGCTGGTCACCCTGATGCTGCCAGCCCCCTGCGTGGTGATTAAACAAGCCGTACTTGCTGTGCTAGAGTGGACAAGACTTTTATTTCAGTATTCCATATAAGTCACGAATCTTTAGAGTCAGCTCGTGATTCCCCATCTCCCGAGGTGCCACAAACCTGTCCCTCCTGGCAGTGTGATCCTGCCTGACCACCGCCACAGACCAGAGCTCTCTGGTCCCATGGCTGAGGATCCCAGGCACAGGGCTTGTCCGACAGCCACGGTTGGAGCTGCAGAGGTGTTGGGGCTCATCCAACAGCCACGGTCTGGAGCAGAGCTTCTTCCTCCCAACTGCACGGGGCACTACAGGGTGCTGAGGAAACTTGCGCCCTCAGTCCCAGCTCTGCGCCCTCTGCCAAGAATAACTGCCAACACTTTGCAACCTCCTTGCCTACTTTTTTTGGTGAGCCGCAGTAATTGCAGCGGTGCCGACCACATGTGGCCTGGGAGTTGGTGTGCCCCCAGCCCAGCCTGCCAGCGCCAGGAGCCCACAGGGGCTGGGGACCGCATGCCAGCTCTGTGCTGTGGGGGCGATTCCTGTCAGCTGCGGTGACGGTGCTGTCACCTGTGCCTCCCTCCCAGCACCATGGCAGGCAGCGCCAGGTGCTCAGGCATGGCCGTGACACCTCTTACCTTGCAGGTGAGGGTGAAGAAGCACATCCAGCTGATCCTGGAGCAGCTGCTGCACACCGTCAATCGGAGGGTGATCGTCCTGGACCGGGAGAATACCCTGCGGGTGAGTACCACCGCTGCCACCTCGCACTGCGTCGGGGCCACACCGCTTCCCACGGCTTCCTTTGGGCAATGCAGGAGATGCAAGAGGCGTCGCCAATTTAGGGGTCCAGGACTGGGTGACCAGCGCTGCTCCTCAGCTGGCACTGCAGCCTGGTACCCAGCTGGCTGGGGCTGGATGTGCAGGTATTTAACGCAGCAGGATGCACGAGTAAGTCCAAAAGGGAAGGGGAGCCGTGCCAGGAGCAGGTCTGGAGCAGAGGCTACGTTGGGAGGAGCAGGCAGGGTGTTTGTGATGCAGGAAGTCCATTTTGGAAGCAGTTGAGGGGTTTGGGCTGTATTCTCCAGAAAACAAGTCACTGGACCCGGTGAACCGTCACAATTTTACATGCCAAGAACATGTGGGAGGAATGTGCTGGGACACCCAACTCTCATGGGGGGAGTAGGCAGGTCAGAGCACTACTTAGCTGAAGCTTCATGCAAAGCAGCTGCACTGGGTGCAATGATCTATGTGCATGAAGGAGGGGGGAAACAGAGCTGTGGCCAGCGTGGGTTCATGGGCACTCTGACGTGGATGTGGCGGCAGACCCAATGTGCTCGGCCAGGCAGCGAGGAGTGGGCCTGACAAGCTGCTCTGGGTCACAAGGGTGGGCGAGGAGCTGGGTCTGACTGCGTTCCAGGACCCCAGAGCAAGCGGCAGGGCTGTGCAGTGGCAAGGAAGTGCCATGCCACAGGGAAGCGCCGTGCTGTGCCGTGCTGCATGCCATGCCCGGGAAGGTGTGGGCATCCAGAGTGGCAGCTTGGCCCTTTGCTTGAGCCTTCTTCGGATAAGCCTGGAGGTTTGCCATCCTTTCTCGTTAATAAAGACCTAACTAAACCAAGGCAATAAAGTCGTTGGGAAGGACGGGAGCTTTATCCTCACTTGCTCTGCCCATGCTTTTCAGCACATGAGGCTGCCCTGGTCTGCGAGCATCCTGGATGCTGGGATTGCTCCCACTGATGCGCCGAGGCACCGGCGTTGCTGCTCCCTGCCCAGTGACCCCTTCTCATACCCCCAAGGGACAGCGGAGGCACAAGGTCTCCCCTCCGGCTCCCAGTTCAGCCTGCCCTCCCCTGCCCGCTTGGCCAGCGCAGCCCCGAAGGTGCAGCCCCATGGTGACGTTTCCCAACAGCGGCTCTGCTGTTCTGGGGTGGCTTTACTGGCCAAGCTGATGGTGGGTGCAGTTCCCGGCATGTGCTCGGGCACAAGTGGCCTCGTGGCCAGGCAGTGCCGCTTCACCAGATGCGCCCCTGGCTCTGCCGCCGAAAGCTCTGCCGCCGGGGCTGTGCCAGGCAGGCACAGCAGGCTCTCAGCGTTGGAGTATGATTCACGTGTGACTCAGGCAGGAGATGCGTACAGGGTTGCTTTTGGTATCATCTTGCTTTTAGCCTTTGTTCCCAGGCTGCGTGATTCAGTGCCAGAGGAAGCAAGAGCAAAAAGAGCTGTTGGGTGTGCTCTGCCAGGCTGTGACAGAGGCGAGGAGGGACGCTGGGTGCTGAAGCATGGCCCCATATACAGTGCAGGAGAAGGGGAGCGATCCTTTGGCTGCACCTCACTCCGACCGCTTGCTCCCCTTCCCATGTGCTGGGCCTGCTGGGCTCCAGAAACGCTGTCTGGCAGCTTTCCCAGTGTCGTTCATGATTTCCATGATGCTGCTGCAGGCCCTGCATTCAGCCTGGGGTCCAAGGCCCCTCAGCCCAGGCTGCTTCAGCAGCTCTGGCTGCCAGCAAGGTCTGAGGGGACCAGAGGCGCGTGTGTGGCCTCCATCCGTCCACCCTGTTGCTGCTGGGCGAGAAGGGAGGAGCGCCCCAGATTCACTGTCCTGGGAACTTGGGCACTGAGAGGGCTCCGACCTCCTCTGCCTCTGCCTGGACAGTTCGGCCCCGTCCCATGTGGCTCGCGAGCGGGGAAGGACAAGCTGCCGCAGGAGAGGCTGCGGCTGAGGCTCAGGCAGCCGCTGGCGAGCGGGGCTGGTGCTGAGCGCTGCAGCATCTCCCACGGCCAAGGAGCCAGGGCTGCTTGGGACCACGGGAGCCCCTTGGCACTGCTGACCCTCCTCAGGAGCGCCAGGCGGGTGCCTGGCACCAGGGATGGGGTTTAACGCCATGTCAGCTCCTGCACGTGCAAGTCTCCTGCTTTGGGGTACTGTGGTGTGGGTGGGCACCAGCCGGAGAGGCCGTGGGCAGACCTTCCCACCCTCTGCTCCCCCTTGCCGGACCTCTGTGGCTCCCACAGCCGCTTGCTGTGGCCACAACAGCCGCTTGCTGTAGCCCAGGGTGCCAGGTGCTTGCTGGAGGCTGGGCAATGTTCTCCTCTCTGAGGAGGACCCGCTGGGAGAGCCGTGACTGCTCCTGCCACCGGCAGATGCTGAGGTGAGAGCCCTGGTGCCACATGCGGTATCGCCCCAGGATCTGGGAAACACTCGCCCTGCGGCTCCACGGCAGCAGAGGGTGGTCAGGGCACGGCACATGCCAGCAGGCTGGGGAGGAGCGTGGGGAGCACTTACTGCACCACGCTCGGTGTACACCCGCCGCCCACTGCCGCCGCCGGCCGCTTTGATCTGGGACCCTCATTAAACTAACGCTGAATGTCTCCTCTCGTGGGCAGCCTTGCAGAGGCTGGAATATTTGAGCTGCTAATTCCTTTCTCCCTGTAATTAGCCAGCGCATCCTGCAGCCAGGGAGGCCCTGCCAGATGGCCACGAAGGGGAGAGGGAATTTCTAGCCCCCGCAACCCCTGCTCCTGCGGCAGCCCCAGGTACAGGCAGGCTGTGTGGGGCTCTGCCCCCCCGGCCTCAGTCGGAGATGCTTGCTGGAAGGAGAGCCATGTCCCCCCGGGACTCCCACCCAGCCCAGCCTCCCACCCAGGAGGTTTTTGGGGACAGGTCTCCTCTCTCCCAGCCAGGGTCCCACAGAGACCATTTTCCACCGTCTCTGACCAGGGGTGCAGGACAAATCCTTGGTGCTCCTGGTTAACCTGCAGGCAGCAACTGGGGGGACGGGTGAGGGCTGCACGGTGTGGGCTGCAGGGATGGTCACTGATTTCATCCAGGGCAGGCTGGCAGCACCGGGGCTGCGGGTGGCCCCTGGGGAGCCCCGAGGCAGAGGAGAGCCCAAGGCTGCTCTCGCCGAGGACCTGTGGGCGCCTGGGGCTGGGCGAGCGCTGCAGGGGAACAGCCGCCGCCCCCTCCTCATCCTCACCCAGAACAGAAGTGCACAGGTGGGAGAGGATGTAACAAAAATAGCGTCTCCGTAGAATTTATTGAATTCTCATTAAATACAGCCATTGTTCCCCTTGCCTTATTTACACAGGGGCTTTGATACATTAAACTGAACGGTTAAAAATATAAAAGCTGGTGCTACCCAAACCCTACTGTCAGAGGGAGGGAGAGGAAGAAGGAGACGTGGGCAGGGGGTCAGTGCTGGGACGGTGCCCCTGCACTCCTGGCCCGCCGGGCACCCCCGGCTCACAGGAACCAGAAGCATTTGCGCCTGGATTTCTTTGCGTCCAGCTTTGCAGGCAGCTTCGTCACTGGTGACGGCTCTTGCCTGGGCGGCAAGATGGCCCCCACCGCCGCCGCAGGGGAGCTTGGAGTCTTGTCGCCCTCGATATGGCTCAGCACCTGCTGGAAGCGGCCCTCCTGCTGCCGGAAATCGTGCTCCACGCTGCGGGCGAGCGGAGCGAAGGGGACGGCATTAGAGGGCATTGCCGGCTGCAGCCCCCCCGCCTGCCACAGCTCTGCACCCCGGCACCTGCCTCCACCCCTGTGCTCCCCCCACGAGCCCCTGGGGAGCTCAGCCCCCCGCACCTCCCCAGGACATGTCCCTGGGGAGCTCAGGCCCACTGCGCTCCCAAGGCTGCTGCACGGGAACGGCACGTGTGGGCAGGGGACCAGCGTGGCTTCGGTGGCTCTCGTCCCACGGCTGGAGGGGATGACTGAGCCCGTGGGAAGGGCAGGGGCCTCATGCAGGAGCAGCCGCTGGCTGGGAACCTGCAGCGCCGAGTGGCCATTTGGGTGTTTCTCTGGCAGCTTTCTCCAGGGCTCCCGGCACTTCCCGGTGGGCAGACTTCCCGGGGTCACCGTGCGCTCCTGCGAGGGGACATCCTGCTGGCATGCACCTTCAGACAGCTTCAGCCCACCACGCTGACTCTCAGAGGCTGCAAGTGGTGGGGTGGGGGCCGGATCCGTCCAAAACAGCTGTCTTGCCTGTGGCAGTGCGGTCTGCAGCCAGGCACATGGCACCACACGGCTAAACCTGCTGTGCTGGAGCATCCAGGGATCTCTCCTTCCAGAGGGACAGACCAATAAGCAGTCCCAGACCTGGTGGCAGGGGGTCTTTTGGGATGGGCCACCCTCAGCTGCACACCCCGCACCCTCTTTCTCATGCATCCTCAAAGCCCAGTGCTGCCTCTGCCTTTCTCTTGGGCTTGACTGCTTTTTCCGTTTCACCTGCTTGCCAGTGCCCCTTTGGCCTAAACGCCTGCCCTAAACAAGGACAAACATGCCAAGTCCCTCCTGAGGAGCTGATCTGCTGTGAGGGCCCTCCCGAAGTGCCAGGGGGCTGTTCCCAGCACACCGTGCTCGTGGCACTCGGGCACCAGGTAACTGGTGTTTCCTGCAGCAGCGTCCCCAGCTCAGGAGTCTACCAGCTCCTCTGCTCTGATCACGCCACCAGTGGGAATGCCCGTTAGGGACCAGTGGCACTGCTGCAGGGGCTGGCCATCCTCGGCAAAGGCAGCCATGCTCCCAGCACAGAGGGGAGGGCAGAGGAAGGCTCCGGACATGCCAGGCACCCTGTAGTTGCCGGCCACGGCAGCATGATTCCCTTGGTGCCGTTCCTTCGCCACAGGGCCGTGACGTGCTCCCCCGAGCAGGGCACGGCTTCTGGTGGTGCTGCTCCATCACCCCAGGGCTGCAGGGTCCCTCCCAGCTCAGCTAACAACTGCTGAGACTTTGCCCATGACCGGCGGGGAACCGGCCAACCACCCTAGCTGGGGACCAGTGCTGCTGCAGGGGGGCGAGCCCAGGGTCTGTGGGACCCTGGTTAGCCATTTTCCTCCCAAAGAGGGGCTGTGCGTCCCTGGGGCCACGGCGCCTCGTCCTGCCACTGCTGCCACCAGTGCTGCACCTGGCCCCATGGCCCGAGGGCAGCTGCAGCATCAGGAGTGTGTAAGGGCTGTGCTGCTGCCTGTCACACCACTGGTGATGCAAGGAATTAGGGTGCCCTGGGTCTGGGTAGGTAAGGGCTGTGCCTCCCACCACAGCTCTCAGGTTTCCTCCAAGTGCTGGAGCCCTCCGGTGTCCCCGCAGCACCCCGCAGCACGCGGGCTGGCTGCCACGTGCCGTGATGCTTCTCACATGGAAAGCACTCCGATCTCCTCACACCAGCCATGTCCCATCGGATCAGCGAGGTGCTGCAGTGTGTGCCTCAGACCACACACGTGGCGTGGCCGCCCCGCACATGGGGAGCTCCCTGCAAGGTCCCACTCGGCACACTGACGCTTCCTGTCACCTCCCATCACCTCGTCCTGTGAGGACACTGATTGTCCCCAGCTACTTCTAGCAAAAAGGACGAGTTGTGGCAGACAGTCCCATAGCAGGAGCGCAGTGTGGGGAGGGACCCCCCACTCTCCAGCACAGATGCAGTGGAAGGGCTCGGGGCCGCTACAGGGGTGCACGGCTGGCGTGTTCCTGCACGGCCCTGGGATGGGACGCAGGCAGGCAGGTCTGTTCCCCCTGTGGGCCACCCCCGGGGGCTGGTGCCGGGAGTGCTGCCCCAGCTCCTGGCACCCAGTGCACTCTACACTGGGTGCTGCACCCAGTCCACCCACCCCACGCCCCACTGGAGCCTCTTCTTATCATGCGGATGGCAGCAAAGCCCAGAGGGAGTCCCCAGCGAGAGTGTGGCAATTACAGGGAGCCACCTCCCCGAGATGTGACATCTCTCCCCACCACAATGCTGTGTGGAGACAGGCTCGTCAGACCCAATTAGCACTGAAATCCCCCACGAGCTACAGTGGGGGAGTTTGTGGTGTAAATAAGTGGAGAACAAGAGAGAGAGACGCAGCACTGCTGCGGCAGCATGGGTGTGCAGGGCAGCCGGCACAGGGGTGTGGGGGGTGCTGGTGCGCAGTGGGGGCCGGAGCTGGTGCACCCCCTGCCCGGAGGAGAGCGCGTCTGTCTCACACACAGGCACTCAAAAAAGCACAGCAGGGCAGTGGCTAAACTGCCCGGCGCGCACACCATGTGCACCGCAGAGCGCTGCTCAGCACCAGCTCTGTGCTCCACATCCTACACTTCCGAGCACTAGCAGAGTAAGCCTAATTAATAGCAAAAAGAGAACATGCCTGGCCAGCCACCTGCATGTGCACAGAGGGAGATGGCAGAATGCATGGCCAGAGGGGCAAACGGACACCCACGGATGCCTGGACAGGCAGAAGGCTCGGGCGAAACTGCAACTCCCTGATTCCCACAGGGCTGATGGGGACATGTCACTGCCTGCACTGGGGAGGGCGTGAGACGCCTTTCCCTGTAGACTGAATGGGCTCCGAGGAGAGGGCAGTGGAGGTACGGGCTTCCACACCGTGACCCAAAGATGATGCTGGGGAAGCAGAGCTAAGGCCCTGCGGTCCCAGACCCTGGCAAGGCGCAGGAGTCCCCTGTGTGACCGGCAGTCCGTCTGCAGCATCTGTGCAAAGCTGGCATAGGGACAATGAGATGCAGCCTGGACTCAGAGCAAGCCCACCCACCAGCCACTAATGAGGCTTTCCCCGATACAGTGCTGTTACAGAAGATAAATGCTCTGCCATCAAACCAGAGCAACTCTCCTTCCAGCTGCAGCCAGTCAGCTGTCCTTCATGAAAATCACCCCATCTACTCCTGGGAGCAGGAGCTGCTCTCCACAGAGATAAAGGGACCAGATTCAGGCCAGGACCCTGCTCTGGTCTTTTGGCATGTGGCAGGAGCTGGCTGCAGAGTGGTGAGGTGCCTGCACCCATGCCAGGCGCCCCGGCAGCAGGCCAGGGGACGAACTGGCACCGGTGTGCCCAAATGGCTCCCGGGCTGGCCCGGTGAGCCGAGCCCCGCTCCAAGGACAGGGAGCACCCATGCCATGCCAGCGCCTGCGCTCCTCCAAATCTGCCACTGAGGGGTCCCAGCATGCCGCAGGCTGCCAGCTGTGCCCAGGTGCGGCTTCAGTGTCCTGCCTGGCATGGGGCTGGCAGGGGAGATGTGTGACCATACCTCAGCATGGTGTAACCTGCCGGGGGAGATGCTGCCTTTAGGACCACAAAGAGAGCTGTGAGGAGAGAGGGAAGGCTGCACGCTCACGGCTGGAGCGTGGTGCTGGTGGGGAGCAGCCTGTAAGCCCTGTCTGAGGACTCCTTGCAGAGGAAGGAGTCACCCAGCAAAGACAGAAATAGTCCAGGGTCGGGCAGCTGCACTGCCGTGCCCTCAGTGCAGCCCAGGCTCAGGCTCTGGCTCAAATGGCATCTCCGTCCCTGCTGCCTCCGTCCCGCCTGCCCTGGTGCAGCAGCCCAGCTGCCTGGCCCGGGGCCGGCCGCTCTGCTTGGCCTTGGCTGCAGCAGAGCCTGGGCAGCAGCGGTCCTCCAGGTCCGTCTGAGGCTGGGAATGCATCCCCAGCTCTGCCTGGGCGCCCAGGTTACCCTGTGCTGGCCAAACTGCCGATGAGCACACCTCTGTGCCCCTCGGGTGCACGGTTGCCTGCGGGGGCCCCAGGCTGTGAGGTGGGGATGCATTTTGCACGGAATTGTCTTTTGGCATGGCAGGCGCTGCCGTCTTCTCTCCAGTCCCATGGGAGCCTCCCAGCAGGCATGGGCGTCTTGGCAATGGCCTTTCTTTGGTAAATCAGCACCTTCTGGCCTTCACCCGGAGCCTGGCAGGGGCTGGCAGGCCAGGTGCCCCCCAGGGCTGGTGCGAGATGAGGGTGTGCTGCAGACCGTGCGGTGTTGGCCCTCTCCTCCCTGCGAGCTGTCACCCCTGTAACTTGTGATCAGTGGCAGAATGCCTTCGTGCCGAAGTGGGCTTAGGCAGCCTCGGTGGTTATAATGAAGGCGGATGCCTGACACCTGTGGGCAGTCCATCCTTGGTGCTCCCCAACACCCAAGAGCGGTCCATATGTGGTGCCCCGGGAGCAGGGGCAGCTGCGGGGACAGCGGGGCCGATAGCCTCTGTGTACCCAGATGGGACGGGTCCCTCGGGACGTGGATGAGCAGGACGAGGCACAAGGACACGGCGCTGCACATGTGGCACAGGGACTGCTGCTCCCCGCATGCCCCGTCACCTTTTCCCTTGAGCTTCCTGCAATGGCCTCTGCCAGGGACAGGACCTGGCACAGGGGTCTCAGCTGGCCCTGTACATCTAGCTGGGTTTGTGTCTGTCCTAATGTGCTGGAGGCGTTTCTGCTATGAACAGAGAGCTCCTGCGCTAGGAGGGACAGGAGAGGAAAAGCTGTGACTGTGTTAGCGCCATGTCCCCTGACAGCTTGGACCTGGACAGGATGAAACCCTGCAACCCCTTGCAGCTCGGGGTGCCCTGAGCATCCACCCTGCCACAGGGACAGGAGATGGAGCACAGGTGGGCAGGTCCCCTCCCTCCCCCAGCACGGTCCCCAGAAGTGAAGACTTGCAAACCCCCCTGCACCTCTGCCTCATAGCCAAATTAGGAGTCCGAGGGGCGGAGGGGCACAGGGGCCCCGCCAGGAACGTGCAGGGTGCCAGAGCTGCCTCTTACCTGTAGATGATGCAGGCACAGTCCCGGCAGGTCCCACAGTTGGCGATGTCTTGCCCTGTCCGGTACGAGTGTCGCCTGCAACAGAGCAGAAGTGCTGTGAGCCTGGAGACCTGCCCTCAGTCTGCCTGCGCCTCCTCAGCTGCCCCTGGGCCCCTCATCTGCCTCTGGAGTGCATACTCCAGCAGCCAGGAGCCGCGACTCTCCTCCCTGGGACCCAGCTCCTCTCCTCCCTAGATCCCAGCTCCTGTACTCCCTTGGATCCAGCTCCTGTACTCCCTAGATCCCAGCTCCTGTACTCCCTTGGATCCAGCTCCTCTCCTCCCTGGGTCCCAGCTCCTGTACTCCCTTGGATCCAGCTCCTCTCCTCCCTAGATCCCAGCTCCTGTACTCCCTTGGATCCAGCTCCTCTCCTCCCTGGGTCCCAGCTCCTCTCCTCCCGTGCGATGCTGTTTAATGCCAGGCCAAGCGCGGTGCCTCTCAGCTCCGCAGATTTCTCAGACAGGAACGGCAGAAGCCTCGAATCTTTCACACTGGGTCCACCTCCCTTCATCTCCATCCCAGAGCTGTACCTCATGCCCGTGGCCACCCCAGGTCACCACACATCTCCCCACGCATGGTGCCATAGAGGGAGCGGGACTGTGGGCAGCGCGAGGTCTATGCGGGGGCAGTGGCGGCACACAGCAGTGCCCTGACAGATGGGCAGAGAGAGATGCTCCAGACTAATCACCAGCCTACGCCAAACTCAGAATTTATCTCTTTTTGGTGCTTTTGTACCAGAGAAGCATCCTCCTCCAGGGAAGGTGCATAGGACTCAAATTAAGCTGATGAGTGCCAAAGCTCGGCTCAACCCCAACGCAGTCCTCCTCCCTGATCTCTACAGAAGGTATCTGCACCCTGAACGTTTCTCCTGCTGGTGCTAAACGCCAGCCCCGATGCATCCCCAGGCCAGCTGCACGCTGCGCAGGGAGCACACACTGCGCTGCGCTGCTGGGTGAACGCCAGCTGCCTGCCCTGCTGCCCTCCTGCCTGGAGCTCCCCGGGGTGCCTGCTCCCCAGGACCAGGTCTGTGCTTTGGTCCCACCATGCAGACTGAGTGTCCTGTGTCCCCAGTGTCCCCGCTGCCTGCCAGCAGCACGTCCCAGCTCTTGCTGCCCTGCAAGCGCAGGGTGTCCCCTGGCTGCAGCGCCCCGGCGTCCCAGGGGCCGGGCAGCCGCAGGGCACCAGGGTCCGGCAGGGAACCTCTCACCCAGCCACAGTGCCAGCCCGGTGCTCCCCTAAGTTTGGCAGCCTCCAGGCGCCACCGCCAGCCCTGGCTTCGGCTGCCGGCAGGAGAGCCACCACCTGCCCAGGGAAATGGTTGACCGTTGTCTCTCCTTGCTTAGCAGCCTGCAGCTTCTCTGAATTGAGCTCGTGCGCCTTTGGCTTTGCAGCCCCCCCAACCCCCCAGGGTGCCGGGGCCGTGCTGGGGCTGAGCTGTGGGGCTGCCTGCAGACCCCCGGCACCCCAGCACTGCTGGTGGGTGCTCCCCACTGGTGTCCTGACCCCGGTTGCTCTCAGAGGTGTAAGAAAAGGGCCCTGTGATATGCTTTTGGCTACCCTTGCAGACTCCATCTCCACATCTCCGTTGCCCCTCTTAGGCAGAGCAGGCTGCGGCTTCTTGGGGGACAGCTGAGAAAACACCCCCATGTCCCACATAGTAGTCACATTTTCCTGTTTAAATCTTCCTCCTATTACTCGACCTTGATCATGATTGTTCTCAGCCCTCGGAAACTAGGTCTTTTAATGGACCAAATTATATATTACAATTGGGATTATACTGTTAGCACATAAATTAGATCATTATACCTTTTATATATATAAGGTACATATACATGTGTGTGCGCGCGTGTTTCTAACGTATAAACTGTGCCTCTCTACCAGGATGAGAGCTAATCCTGCATAGGTGTTTGGTGTGGGATGTTGCTGGCGGTAGATGCCTGGACCCTGTGAGGACGCATTACACAGCGAGCAGCATCGGGGCTGGTGGCACCGCTCTGGTGCACGGCGGGTGCCTCGGAGCCACCGCACGCCTGCAGGATGCTGACCCGTGGCAAATGAGGCCACGCTGTTCCTCAGCATAAAGACACTAGGATAATTTTTTCTGTGATTTCCTATCCCATTCCTTATGTCTCTGGGCATCTTGTTTGCTCATTCGACTGCAGCAGTATATGGAGCCGAGATGTTAATTAAGCTGCCCGCAGTGAAGCTAAATCAGCTTCCTGAGCAGACAAGCTCAGTTCTGACTGCGGGAGCAAACCTGCCCTCCCAACAGGCACTGCTCTCCACATGCCCCCGCTGTACCCTGCAGGGACGAGGCTCGGCACGGCCACGGCACGACTGCAGGGCGGCACTGCAGGCCGGGGGTCACTCCCCGGCCTTTCCCCTCCGAGCGGCCGTACAGCCCTGGGGGCAGCAGACCCTCGTGAAACCCTGACAGGCGAGAGGGCTGTGCCGGGGCTGCACGGCGAGGGGCAGAGCGGGCTGTGCCGGGGCTGCACGGCGAGGGGCAGAGTGGGCTGTGCCGGGGCTGCACGCTGATGCCCAGCCGCCGCAGCAGCAGCGATCGCGGGAGAAGCGAAGCCCAGCCCTGGCCCTGGCCAGAGCCCCCGGCACTGCTCTCAGGTCCCCGTCTGCGGAGGCAGGAGCAGCGCTGCTGTGCCGGCCACAAGAAGCACTTTTCAGTGCTTTGCTCGGAAAAGCCAGGAGGGCGCAGGAGCACAGGCGGGGTTCTGAACTCCCTGGGGAGCCAGGGTTTGCTGAGCTCCTTCTCTGGGCAAACAGGGCCAAGCCCTGGACCACGTTCTCCATCCCTGCGGTGAGGTCGCCCATGCTGCGCCAGGGCAGGAGCGGCCAGGGCACGCACAGAGCCGACTGGGACGGGCAGCTCCCATGTGGCCGGCGGCGGGCGGAATGGGTGCTCAGAGCGCAGGGAAGGGCCCATGGAAACCGGCGCCCCAGGGCTGCCGGCAGATCCCGGCTGGGATGGACACACACGGGCTGTGCCCGCGGCCAGGCAGCCTGTGCCAGCGAGGGAGCCTAAACGCCTGCGTGGGCTCGCGTGCTCTTGCTAACGCCTCTGTGGGATCCACACTGCTTCTGTTGCCCCTAATCGGAAGGAGGTATTTAGCAGTCATTTGTTTTAGATAAAACAAACACGTGCGCAGGCACCAGGGCCAGGACTACCAGGAGCGGCCCATCTGGCAGGTCCTGATCTCCTCCCGTGTGCCACCCTGCCTCCCCAAAACCGCATGCCAAATCAGACATACCAATACCGCCGCGGCACACATCAAGCTCAGTGTCCCTGGCAGCCTGGGCCCCTCTCCACCTGTGAGGCCAAACTAATGAGCTGCCAAGCTAACGGGCTCTCTCATCCCAGTGCCCTGGGCTGTCCCCACACAACTGAAGCACAGCACGGCTGTGCCTGAAATGCCGCCCGTAAGCCATGCGGGGGATGCTCCACACCACCGTGGTCCCCAGGGCCACCTCACTGACAGACGGGTCATTGAGGGCAGGACGGGCCAAGCCATGCCGCTCGGCGCGGAGCCTCGCAGGCTGTCCCTCTGCCCCAGCACCAGTGCTCCCAGCACGGGCACCCAGGCAAAGCTGCTGCCCCCATGATGGCCGACTCTGGGGAATCATGGCAGGAGCTTAATGGGAATATCTTGAGCCGCGGCCACTGCTCAGTACTGCAAAGGCTGCATGCGTATTTCTCTTCACTGCTGCTCTCCCCACGAGGAGCAGAGGGCATGAGCTGCATGAGCACTGAAGACTGGGAGCGTGTTTTCACCTTGAGGGTGGTCAAACACTAGGACAGGGGCCCAAGAGGTTGGGGATCTCCATCCCCTCGGACACTAAACCGCAGCTGGGCAAGGTCCTGAGCAGCCTGTCCTGGCTGCACCCACCTTCAGTGGGCGTTGGACCAGAGACCTCCATTGGTCCCTTCCCACCAGCACTGCTCTGGAAGGTAGCACGAGGGTAGCTTTGCCTGCACTTCAGTTACAGCCAACAGGCATTATTTAATTAATGAATGGATCATCGCACTGCCCTGGTGGGAGCTGGCCATCTTGGGGTGCGGGGAATAAGCCCTCGAAGGTTTGACAAGAGGGTGCCAGGACCAGCATGGGGCAAGCAGCTCCTCGCATCTCCTGGGAGGTTGGTGGCCCTCATGTGAGATGAGTTTGGAGGGTCTCAGCTCTGGGCCATAACACAGTAACCTCTAACACCTTGCTCCATTTGGCAAATCTGTCTGGGCGGCCAAGGAAAACTGGCCCAGGGGATGCCCTGCTCCACTGCCCATGGCGCAGGTCCTGTGCTGGGCAGGGCAGGATGGGGTGCATGGGCACCTCCCCGGGGCACAGACATGTCAGTCACTGAGGCACCAGATGCCGAATTTGTGCCATCCAACTCCAAGGATGGGGCTGAAAGCAGGTGTGAGAAATAGGGAGGTTCTCCCCGAGGCATGGCAGGGACGTTGTCCCCAGGGCATCCACCGTGGCTGGGCTGAGCCTGCAGTCAGGATGTGACATCCCAGATCTCCGCTCTGGTGACTGATGGGCATGTCAGCTGCACCAGATCTGGGCAGGGGACACAGCTCCCCTCATCGCCCTGGCCTGCACCCCCTGCACCCTTTCCCTGGGCATGGGGAGGGGACCGCGGGCACACACAGAACAAGCCGGGTGGGCGAGACATCGCACCAAGATGCGGTGCCGCATGTGCATGGACAGAAGCTCTGAATTTCTCAGAGGGAAATGCGTCTGGGAGGTGGCAGCACCCAAATCTCTGGCAGGGCCCCCCCGTCCTCCATCCACAGCTCCCGCAGGGACATCGCCCCCC
>JANXJC010000055.1:48345321-48357876 GCA_027564655.1 Leptodon cayanensis
CGCCCGCCTCCTCCATCCCCACCTGCTCACCCGTCCCGCTGGGCCTCCTTCTTCTCCAGGTCCTGGATGACGTCCAGCAGCACCCGGATGGTTTGTTGGCTGGTCTCCAGCACCCCTTCCAGGGACTGCAGCTGGGACTGCAGGTCCCCCTGCTCCCCGGGCCTCCGGGGGCCCTCTCCCTGAGATGTCTGGGCGTCCTCGTCCCCTGCTGGTGGTCCCACCGGCCCCTTGGCCGCCACCATCAGCTGCAGAAGGTCCTGGACGTGGCGCAGTGTCTCAGACTGCTCGGCGGTGAGGCAGGGCTGCCCATGCCGGGGGACCTCTGGTGCCCGGCCAGCCGGCTGCGTCCCTGCGCTGGGGCCCTGCGGGGCTGGGGGCAGTGGCTCCCCGGGCCCCTCTGGTCCTGCCTGGCCGTGGCCAGGCTCAGTGTCGCGTAGCCGGCTGTAGATGCCACGGGGGTCCGGACGGCCAAGCGCAGCTGGTGTCTTCTCCGGCACGGTGGCGGCAGAGCCGTGCCAGCCCGGCGCTGGTGGGATGGGGGCTGTCGAGGTGCAGCAGGGCCCCCCCCAGGGCGTGCCGCAGAGCTGGTGCTGGGGTGGTGGGGGGTCCCGCGGGGGGTTGCCCTGAGCTGGCTGGCAGAGGCCGTGGGTGTCCGTGGCGGGGACGGTCTGCTGGCGGTGCGGCGAGGGCTGCGGCGGTGGGCGCCCATGGGGCAGGCTCCGCTCCGAGTCGCTGCGGCCGAGCCCCTGAGGCTCGGCGGGCGGCCGGGGCTGACCGCAGGGTACGGAAGCCGGGCGTGGGGCATTCCCACGGCCGCCCCTGGGGTTCCCGCGGAGCCGGGCGCAGGCAGAGGGCAGCGGGCAGGGCTCGGGGGCACAGCTCTGCGCCGGGGAGGTGCAGCGGGCAGCGGGGCATCCAGCCGTGCCCAGATAAGGGGGACAGGGATCCCTGGGCGGTGGCGGTGGCACACGGCACACCGCGGCATGCTGGGCGAGGGCTGCGGCACGATCGTGCACCGGGAGGCTGCCGGGCGCCCGTGGGGGCACAGCCCAGCTGGTAACGGGGGGCATGGCCCACCCAGGGCACCGGGCGCTCCCCGCGGCAGCGGGCAGCACGGTGTCCCCGGCCACGTTGCAGACGCTCTTGCTGCGGGGCTGGGAGGCTGGGAAGGGCTTCTGGAGGCTGGGGGAGGTCTGGATGGCGGTGCTCATGCACGCCTTCCTGGGCATGGGCAGCGTCAGCGAGCCCGGCTGGGCCTGGGGCCAGCTCCGCCGCGAGGCACAGAGAGCCGCCGGCTCAGGGGCGTCCCTGGGGGGCGGCGAGGCACGTGGGGTGTTGGGGCCGGTGGCGGCGGTGGGCCCTAGGGGGGGGCTGGCCGCCCGCCCCGCGCCGCCCTCCACCAGGTCCTTGAAGCGGACCTGCTGCGTGCGGTTGCGCCGGCGCTTGAGGCGGCTCTCGATGTCGGGCGAGTCGCGGTTGAGCAGCACCGAGCGCACTGTCATGGCTTTCTCCTGGCTGCCCTCGCCGGTGGGGGCCGCGCCGGGAAGGGGCTCCCGGCTGACCATGGCTCAGGGCCCCGGGGCCGCTGCCCTGCGGCGGGGCGTTGCGGCGGGGTGCTGGGGGCCGAGCACTTGGCGGCCGGAGCCCTGGGCCGCACCCGTCCCCGGAGCCGCCCGGGGCAGCGGGCGGCCTCATCCCACGCCGCCGCGGAGAAGGGATGCTGCGCGGGAGGCGGGTGAGAGGCTGCCGGGCATGCTGCCCGCTGCCCGGCTCTACAGCCCCCAGCACACCGCCCCGACAGCCCTGCCTGCTGCCATGCCTCCCCGCGGCCGCCGGCAGCCCACGGTCCCGCCGCCGCCTGCCCCAGCTCAGTGCCGCCCGCGGCGGGCTGCCCGGGCTGCCGGGTGCCGGCCGTCCCTGCCCGTGGCTCCTGGGCTCCCGGACCTGCGGGGACAGAGAGAGGTGCGTGAGCCCCGGCCCCGCCACGGCGGCCGCCCGAGGACAGGAGCGTGCCCTGCCTGCCACGCTGCCCCACGGAGCCGCCGGCCTCTGCCCGCCTCTGTGCGCTCCCTCCCAGCCCCGCCATCACAAAACGCGAAGAGACAAGCTTTGATCTCCGGCGCTGCCTCTTCAGCACAAAGGGAGAAGGAAAAAAAGAAACCCCTTTAGCATAAACACGTTACAAGTTCACAGCTCAAATCAAGCAGAAGCAGCTGTTAAAAATAGCTCTGCCTCACTGGGGCTGGTGCCTCATGTTCGCAGGGCGCTGGCAGCGGGAGGGCAGGCACCGGGCAGGCACAGGGGGCTGCTGCGCCTGGGCACGGGGCAGAGCTGGACTGGGCAGGGGGGGCTCCTGCATGGGATGGATGGACACAGGGCACCCGCTGCACACGAGGCACCAGCTCTGCATGGGGCCAGACAAGGTGTGGGGCACGCGATCTGTGTGGGGCATGGCTGGAGCAGGCATGGGACCCATCCTGCATGGGGCAGAACCACACTGGGCACAGGGGACCCGTCACGTGTGAGGCTTGGCCGGACTGGGCACAGGGGACCCGTCATGTGTGAGGCTTAGCCAGACTGGGCACAGGGGACCCGTCACGTGTGAGGCTTGGCCGGACTGGGCGCAGGGGACCCGTCATGCACACAGCACCCACCAGGGGTGCAGCAGGGCTGGCTGGGCTGCAGGTGTAGGGGACCAGCTCCGTGGGCAGGGGGCAAGACCGTGGCTCGGGGACACTGAGCTGCTTCGGGCGTGAGAACCAGTCGAGAGGGAGAACAGGCATTGCGGCTGAGATGGCAACTTTGGTAAGACCAGGGGATGGCTCCCTGCCCCTCACCCTGGAGAAGGGCGGCTGCTGGTCTCTCCAGCTCTCACCTCTGGCTCTGCGCAGGGCTGTGGCTCGGGGAGGCTGTGGTGGGGCTGCCTCTGGAGAGCGAGGTCTCCCTGGGGCATCGTACCTTCTGCCATCATGTGGCCCCTGCCAGCCGGCCTGCCCACACCGACTGCAGCTCTCGCCCACCGTGCCTCACGTGGAGGCACGTGGCACAGCTCCTGCACGCAGGGCCACCGCTGGGACCTGGCTGCAGGATCGAGGCCACAGCTGGTGCCGGGGGATGCGTCCCTGACACCAGCAGCACTTCCCAAGCGGTACGGGGGCAGGACCCGGGGGGTGGCCCTGCCCCTGAGCAGGGGCTCTTGCAAAGGAGGGATCACACCCAGCTACGTCCCCTGCCATCATTAGGGCACAGCTATGCAGGGCTCCTCCTCCCCACGCAGGCAGGGCAAACCTCCCTCCGCAGCCCTGTCCTGGCCATATCCCCCCACCAGCACCAAGCCCCCATGCCCGCCTTGCTCTGCCTCTGCCCACCCTGGTCACTGGCTGCTGCCCCAGCCCGTCACACTGCCCAGGCACATGACACCATGGAGCACAGGGCACACACCAGGACCCCTGCCTGGGATGCCCATGGGGTGCAGAGGAGGCTAACGACTCATTTTGGGAAGCAGTGCCAGGGACAGGATGGGAGAGACGGAGACGCCAGCCCCGGCGGGCAGTGCCGCTGCTTCGCTTGGCGGTTCAGTCTCCCAGCATTTGAGGTCTGCAAACATCCAGAGGTACCTGCGGTGCACGTGAGGAGCGGAGCGACATGGGCTCCCCCGTGGCACAGACTCCCCCCTTGCACCACGCCATGTCCCACATCCCGCGGCACTGCGGCCCCTGCCCTGGACCACAGCCCACTGCTCTCTCGGTGCCCCCGCACCCTCTTCGGCACGCTGAGACAAAAGCCTTGCTTGCTCTGCAGCCCTCCTGCCCTCACTGTGGATGGACACGTGGCACCAGCCAGCCCCCCGGCCCCCCTCGCCATCTTGCCTTGTTCCCGCTGTAACGAAGCAGCTGACTCAGCACCGCGGCCTGGAGTCACCCTGTGCTGGTAACGAGCAAACTTCCCGAGCGCTGAGCGTGCCGGTGCCCGGTGCCTCCCCAGGCCGGCAGCAAGCCGCCAACCCAGCAGAGAGGGGGGCTCACGCAGCCCTCCCACCCCAGCACCACACGCCCCAACGCCTCCGCACCCCCCCTCCAATGTTAGTCGGGATGCTGCTCCACGCGCCGCCCAGCTGCCCGGCGCTTTCCTTCCTAGCTTGGAGCCGTGCCCAGACACCGGGAGATGTTTGTGAGGCAGGACGCGACGGAGACACAGCGGAGGGACGGGGCACCTCGTTAGTATGGACGGCAACAGGCGTAGGAGAGAGCTGGCTCGGGGACGGAGCCAGCGCTGCCTGCCCCCGCACCCTGTGCTCGCCGCAGCCTGGTGCGAGTGTGGCAGGAGCATCCCCGTGTTCACGCCTGCCAGCGCGCCCGGTCCGGGGCAGGGGCTGTGCGGCACCTGCGCGGGACGGGGCAGAGCCTGCCGGGACAGCAAGGGGCTGCGGGGCGAGCCACGCGCCGAGGCCCTGCCGCAGCCACGGGGTCACCTCTCCCCGCTCGTGCCGCAGCGACGGCTGGTGCCCGGAGCTCAGCACCCCCCGTCCAGGTCCCGCTTCGGCATCCCCAGCTGCGTCTGTGCCAGGGAGGGCAACGCGTCGAGCGGCAGAGGGGGACCGGCTGGCACATCGCTGCGCTGGACCTGCCTCCTGAGCATGGCTCGGGACCAGCGCAGCCGGGCTGAGCGCTCCCGGAGCGCAGCCTGTGGGTGGTCAGGCTGCTCCGGGGGTTTCCTTAACAAGAGCGCTAATGGGCATGGGGCAGAGGGTGCCAGGAACCGCTCCAACAGCCGAGCACGGGGCAGGAGCACTCCCGCCACGGTTTGAGCGCAGATGCAGCCCCCATGAGCCCGCAGCGGGGACCTCACTGAACCACGGCCGACGGCAGAGCGAGACGAGGCTGTTCCACTGCCTACGCAGCAAACGCGATGCTGTCAGTCAGCGGGGCCTCCGCCTAGGCACCCTCTGCCTCCCGAACTGCACCGCTGGAGAGATCAGAGGCAAGCCACAAGGACAAAGAAAAAGTCTATAAATTATACATGCACTAACTCCATTTGGGAACAGCTCTGAGGATGTCAAACACCAAAAGCTAGGACCCTCCCACTCATCTCTCTGCGTATGCTTTATGGTATGGTTAGATTTAGTGCCGCGTCCGAGCGCTGTTTGCAGCGTGCTGGCATCTTCAAGTGCTGATAATGAGTCCTGCTGTAGGACAGTCAGGACTGTGCAACCCAGCAGCTGTGGTATCTGATGGCCCCCCCCACCATACTGTAGTTGAATCCAAGGAAACCGCCCTGCTGATGGATCTGCCTGGAAGCCTGGCTCCAGGGACATTTTGGATGCACAGAAAGGGCCACCAGGAAGGGGCTGTGCAGGAAGCACAGGCACCCAGCTGCACCAGGACTTCCCAGCTGCTATCTTCAAGCACATTTATTGGGAAATGGCACTCAGCATCCCAGTCCTGGGGCCACGTGCTCACCTATGGCCCCGATATGTTCGGCTACGCCAGCCGATGCACCGTGTGTCCAGCATGCAGCCATGCTCCCCGCTTGCCTTCCCGTGCCCCACCAGCTCCCTCATGGACACCCCAGTGTGGGGACCTGGGCTGGTCAGACTGGAAGAGCAGGAGTAGGGACATCTCCTGCTAATGCCGCACTACCTGAGAACAAGGTACACACAGGTCTGGCCAGTCCTGCAGTGCCAAAGGGCTCTCGGGAAGGCAGTGCTGAGAGATGAGGTGCTGTGAAGCCGGAGCACCACTCAGGTCCCAAAGCCACTTCCAGGGTCCTGTCCACTGGGAGCCCAGGGCTGCGGCAGGTCCTCTCTCCTGGGGGACGACTGGGATCAGGGACAGAGCCGGGCGGGGGAGGGCATGGCTGAAGGAGACCTGTCCCAGCTACCGTGTCGTGGCTGATGCTCGTCCTTGGGCACCTGGTGCCGGCGGCTCTCAGGAGATCCCTGCTAGCGAGGGGGAGCAGGGAGCCCTGCCCGCCGACCCTCCTGCCTGCCCTGCCAGAGCTCAGGTGGGGAGCGGGGCTGCACCACCTCCTGAGACCGAAGCGGGAGGCTGAGCCCCGGTGCTCTGCTCTTGCGCACCCCGTTGGGCTCCGTGCCTGCAGGACGGGGGACGTCGGGGTCCTCCCCGGGGTGTGTCGGTGGAGATTGGCCTCGGGAGAGTCCGAGTGCGTGGGATGGGGCAGCGGCAGAGCCCCAGCACAGCGGAGGCCAGGAGGGCACAGGTGGGCTGGCACCGGCTGGGGCACCCAACCACCAGCCCGAGGCCGGCCAGGGGCAGCGGCGGGGGAAAGGGCTTGGAGCTTGTCTAATAACAGCTGAAGGATGGCAGCATGTACCAGCCATGCCAGTCAGCACAGGGCCATGGAGAATACGGCTCATCAAACCAGTTTGCTGTCTGTTTTGATGAGGTTCCAAGTTTGGTCAGTGAAGGTAAAAGCCTCGACGGAGCAGACTTGGATTTCTGTGAGGCATTTGACATTTTGACGAAGAAAGCAGAATAATATGAAAGCAATGTGGCACACATTAAATGGATTAAAAACTGGCTAACCAGCATGTCTCAAGACATAATCATCCAGTGATCATCGCCAATTAGCCGTGCTTCTGCCCGGGTCCTGTGGAGGGGTAGCTGGGCCCCGCGCAGGCGCTGGCTGTCACTGACCTCAAAGCTAAAACTCTGCACTGAGAAAATGTGTGGATTATACCAAGGCTGAGAGAAAGGCAAGGAAGGAAAAAGACAAATACAGAGCCACACGAAGAGCATGGAGCGGACACTGTGCAGGACAGGTCTCTGCTGCGGAAGCCCCAGGCTCCTCTCCGTCTGAGCAGCAAAACATGGCAGCTGAAAATTGGAGGTTGGGGAAGTCAGAGGAGTGACTTTCTTAAAAAGTGAGGCCAGCCACCCCTAGAGCAACTTGGAAAGGATTTGCACAGTGGAGGATCCTCCATCTCGGCAATTTTTTAAGGTCTGAGTGTTTTTCTCCTCTAGTTCATATGGGAATTATGAGCACACGAATAAGGTGAGACAGCAGGTCACATCAGATGATGTATAGATAAAACCAGATGACGCCACTGTAATGCAATAGATGACACGAGTACTTCAGCAGTGGGCTCTCCGGTTCAGCTGGATGCTCAGTGCAGTTGGGAATGACGTCTCCTCCGCTGAGTGAGCCCAGGAGCTGAGGAAGCGTCAGGAACCGCTTCCCATGACCCGGTCACAGACACCACTGAACTTCAAGTGCCAACTCCCACCCAGTCCTCAGATTGTCCTCACTCCCCACAAACATCAAATACTATTCAGAATGACGGGGATTTGTGAGCAGCGCTGGGGCTCCGAATCATGCATTGGCCCGGCTGCCATCCTCAGCCCAGAGCCCTTTGGATCCATGAACCTGCTGGGCCACTTTGGATGGTGGGATCCAAAACCTGGTCCTGCATCACCAGCCCGTGCTTTGCCAGTGCACTGTCAGCTCCTACCTGCAGCCTGTAAAGGGCTTGTGAATCTCCCCTTGGAAAGCCAGCAGCCCCATGACTGGGCCACTCTTCTTTGGCCAGTACTGACTGATGATGAATTTTGTGAGAGGGGCACTAAATTTTCTGAGTTTGTATCTTGACACTCATCTCACATGGGCTGCAGGGTTGGCCTCAGAGGAACAGAGCCCTGCTTCACACTGTCCTGTCCGGAAAGTTACCTGCATCTACCAAAAATACTGCAGAGCAGAGGGAAAGCCTCCAGCTGCCTGCCTCCTCCTCCTCCTCCTCCTCCTCCTCCGAGGCAGCAAGGCCTGGCTCAGTTTTTCCTCCTGACTCGGCAAATGTTGGTATCCTGTGGGAGAGACCACCCCGGGACTGATAAGGCTGCTGGGCAGACCCCAGCTGCAGCCATCGAACACCGGGACCACAGGCACCAACAGAGAGTCCAGCTGCCCCCCACACCTGTGAACAATCCTGCCTGTCCCCTGGCCAGCTTTGGCCCTTTCTACACCCATCCTCCACCTCGTCCTCCTGGTAACGTCTGGGGCAGAGGGAAAACCAGAGCAGACACATAAATCTTCTCCTCAAGACGCAGGAAGCCAGGAGATTAGATTTATGAGAGAGGAAGTCATATTCTCTTGGAACTGCAGAAGAGAACAGCTAATTACCCATCGCCACTCACTGGGTACAACGGCTTCTCTTGGGACAAAACCTTTGTTTTTCCTGATCTCTGGAAAGGAGAGAGGTGCTGCTGGCGATGGAGAGGGGCGGCACTGGAGGATGAAGCATTTGCTCTCAGCAGAGGACCGGGCAGGAGCCAAGTTCACGACACATCACTCAGCAGCAGAGCTTAATCCCGCCTTGACTCCAAGAGGACTTGACGTGTTTGTACTCGGATTGGCGCACCTGTGGGAGTGGAAGATGGAGGACTAAGAGCATCTCCTCGGGCAGATAGCAAACCCAAAATCTGGTTCCTCGCTGAGGAAGCTCCGCCACGAAGCCAGCTCATGCCCTACCCTCATGGTTCTCTTGGAGGCTCTTCCAGAGCCCGGCTGCTCAGAGGCTCACAGACCTTCTGTGAGCAGGCACTTAATCGTGGCCAGTTTATACGTGACTGTGCTTGTGCCAATATAGCGCTTCCGCTTGAACAGCTCTTCTCCCTTCTCAGCGTTCAGCCTTCGTGCATTCACAGCAAGGACACACGTCCCTTCTCCAGCCACGCTTCGCAGTGCTCAGCAGGTCCAGCTCTGCTTATGTGCCCCAAGGCCAGCTCCCCGTGTCTCCAGTGGTCCTCGCAGCCGCCCTCCACACACGCAGCACTTCACCTCCTCCCTCCCGGGAGCATTCAAGGCAAGGTCTCAGGCTCTGCCGAAACACCTCTCACGCTCCACCAGAAACACCCAGGCTGGCCTGCTGGAGGACAGCAGGAGCAGTCTCCTGCAACTGGGGCAATGCCCTGGGTGCCTCGTGCTCCGCAGCACCCCCAGCAAGCATCGCCCGGGGCCTCCGGGGACCGTCACTGACACACGGGTCCTCCCCTGTGTCAGCCTGGGCCTGGTGTAAGCGGCAGCTCGCATGAGCCAAGGGATCTGCACACATCTCTATTTAGGTCACTAGCTGAAGTGTTCTGCAGGAAAATTAGTCACTCTCCCAGCCACAGGGCCCAGGAGAAGGCTCTCATTGCCCAGCCGGAGCAGGGAGCCCCCGCCACCCTTCTCCCTGCAGCGCCAGCACCCCCGGGCACCCCGCAGGCACCTCTCCAGGGCTGCCTGAGGCTCCCGGCCGCCCTCGCTGCACGCACCACAGCTAATGCCCCATGGAAGGAATCCCATCAATTAGGGAAGAAGCAACAACATCCTCCTCCTGGCACGCAAAGGTCATCGACTCTCACTCGCATCGCTCCTCTCTCTTTCAACTGCAGATACACTGGTGCTGTCAGATGGAGAGTTTACATGGTCAGGAGACACAGTGAAGTACAAAGCCTTTGCACAAAGCTTTCAGAAGCCTGCAGAAGCCAAATTATTCCTCTGTCTCCCATGGATGCTAATACAGCTGTCATGACAGTAGTGTCTCTGTTCTCACTGCTGCCCGCTTGCTTCCCCACCTCTCTTTGCCAGGCAGAGGAGCACTGATATCACCATTTTAAATGAGACATGAAGGGATAGGGTGACCTACCCAGGGGAACACGGGCAGACGGTGGGAGACAGCCTGTGTAGAGCGGGATGTGGTCAGGAGGAGTTTGTTTCATGTCCCAAGGCTTCCCTCAGGCGCCTCCGTGGAAGAGCAGGTGAGCGTCCCTCGCAGTCTGCAGCTGCTGCTGGGCACTGCAGTTCAGCACCTTTCTTAGGGGCTACAGAAGAGACCACTGCAGGAGGAGGAAAAACACCTTGCTCGGCTGCTTCCTTCCCAGCGAACGTGGCGTGGCCAATATCACATTCCTCCGAGTCCCGGAGACACCTTGCGTGGCTGCACAGACATAGGAAAACGCTTGACGCAGAGATCTGGCCCGGGGAGTGGGAGAGCTCAGCCGGTGCCCAGCACCAAAGCACGCAGGCTCTGCCAGCACCTCCGACATGGGCTGTTCCTGCAGCGATTACAGGACAAGGGAAGTAGGACACAGCCCAAAGACTTTCGGCCACGGGAGACACAGCTCATCACAAGATCTCCCGCAGCTCCGTGCTTTTCTGCGGAGGAACGTCTCACCTCTTGGAGAACGGCGTTCAGGCACCCATCTGGAGCCAAACCGTCCCAGTGAGTGGAGCAGCCGGCCGGGCTGGGGAGCCCTGACAGACTGGGACTCTGTGTGCTCCTTCGCATGCCAGAAATCATATGAGAAAGCCACAAGCTGTCCACAAAGCACATTTCTGGAAAAAGCTGGAAAGGCTTGGGTGCCCAGCAGTTCACAGAGGCAACAGCACTGCCCCAGTCGACCCTGCACGTGCCAGTCCAGACTCCTGAGGGCTCGGCCCTGGGCGCAGGCAGTGCTGCTCCGGCGGCCTCATCCACCCCCCGCAAGACAGCCCCCTGTCCCACCGGTGCTCACCAGCCATGGTCCTGGCAGCCAGCGTGGGAGACCTCTGCGGCTGCAGCCTCCCAGCATACACAGGGAGAATGTTGTTTCAGAATACAAATTCCTGCCTTTAAGTGGATTTCCAATGCCGTCTAGCAGTCAGTCCCCCCTTTATCTTTATGCACTTTAGACAACACTGGCTACCGGGGGAATTTAGCAATTAGCAAGTGTTTTGCTGTGTGCCTCCGTTTCCCGCCCCCCCCCAACCAGCCAGGATGATATGGACCATCTTTGTAAACATGCAAGACAGACCTTGTCCAAAAGCACTGGTTAGGACTGAAGTAGTATTGTTACTACAGATTGGAATAGAACCACTAATTATTTGCGGCCTCTGGATGCTACCATACTATTAAATAATTATAATAATGGTAATTCATAAAGAAGATAACCTCAGTCTAAAGGAGCTTCTGCATTTAAATCCACTCTGCTCCTCCAAGCACACTGGAAGGACTGAACACTTCCCGCAGAGAGGAGACACGCCGGGAAAGGACGGCGGGTGCCAGCCTAAGCCTGGCTCTGCCTGGGAGTCGCTTCCCCAGTGGCTCTCCAGCCCCTCTCCTCGGGCAGCACCAGCAAGGAGGGAGCGCAGCCGGCAGTCCCCAGCGTCCCGTGCCACCATGGCTGTCCCGGCGGGCTTGCTCCCATGCCCCCTGGGAGGTGAAGAGTGTGGAGACCACCAGGAGCTGCAAGCTGGCAAGGAGCACTCTGCGTCTCCAAAAGCAGGCAGGCAGCCTAGCTGACACCCGCCGTCCCCATGTGGGCACATGCTGGCAAAGCCCAGGTCCCATCAACTACTCATACGCGTCCACCTTGTGCTCCGAACATAAAAAGGGCTCCATGGAGACCTCTTCTCCAGGCTCCCCCCGCACCTCTGCAAGGAGCCGCAGCTCTAATTGGGTTTTGTGTGCACTCCCACGGGGAGGAGAAGGACTGGAGCAGCCCTGAAAGCTGCACCTTCCAATTTCACAGGGAGCAGCTAGGGCTGCGTCCAGCTCCACTCCTGCCTCAGCGGCTGCCAAAGCCCCACCGGCAGACACAAAGGCCTTGAACGCGGAGCACGGCACTGGGAACTGCTGGGAGCTGAATCCCTCCAGCGTGAGCAGCCATACCCTTGGCCAGCATCAGCGCGGCGTGCGGTACAGAAAGTGACATCCCTGGGATCATGCGTGTGCGTGTGTCAACCAAACACAGCCCTGGCTGATGGACGCATCTCCTAACGAGGGGGAGCAGAGCGCCAGCCAGCCGGGCTGAGCGAGGCAGGCTGCTCCCAGAGCACACCTCCCGCCCCGCATCTCCCGCACGGAGCTGCTCGGCAAGCGGAGGCACCACGGGCCGGGGTGGCACAGCAGGGCAGGCAGAGCGGGCAGCGGGGCTGCAGCACAGGGCCTGCAGACCCCTCGGGGGTCTTCGGCCCCTGCAACACAGCAGCTCTCAACACAGAATTATCTCCCTCGGCTGCACACCGCGCCACCGCCTCCAGCACGGCTGTGTCCCCCGGAGACCCCTGCCATGGCAGCCAGCGGCTCGCTCGGTGTGGGGTGCCCAGCGCGGGGTGCTCAGTGCGGGGCACCACCGGCCCCGTGCCTCCCGCACTTCCCCGGGCAGCTCCTGCCGGGCGGCGGGGCAGCGGGGAGGACCCCGGGACTGCCGCGACCCCCGGCAGCACGGGGCGCCGGGGCGGCCGAGGCCGCTCGGGACCGGGCACCGCGCACCGGCGGCGGGGGTGAAGAGGCACCGCGGATCTCCCCCTCCCCGCCCAGCCCGGCTCCTTGCCCCGGCCACCGCGCATCCCGCCGGCCGCCGCGCCCGGCTCCCGGCCGCGGGTGCCCGTACCGGCCCGGCGCCCCCGGGGTCCCCGCGCCGCCGCGGAGTCCCGCTTTCGGGGCTCCCCGTAACCTCTCCGCCGTTCCCGGCCCCGAGGCCCCCGCCGCGCCGCCCCCGGCCGCGGGGCTGCCGCGCCGCCCCGGGTGCCCGCGCCGCCCGGGGTCCCGGTCCCGGCCCGGGTGCCGCCGCGGCG
>JANXJC010000055.1:48358105-48377843 GCA_027564655.1 Leptodon cayanensis
GGCGGAGCCGGCGGGGGCGGGGCGGGGCGGAGCCGGTGTCGGCGCCGGAGCGGCGGGTGGGCGCCGGCGGGACGCGGAGCCCCGCGGTGGGGAACGCGGCTGTGTGCCGCCCCGCGCCCTGGAGCCCCGGTACCCGCCGCCTCTCGGCCGGCTCCGGGCTCCGCGGGCGGTGCGATGGCTGCGCGCCCCGAGCCGCGCGTCCGCGGGCCCCCAGCGCTGCTCCGCGGTGTCGGGCAGGCGGAGAGGGCAGAGCTCACCCGGGACCGGGACCGGGACCGCCGAGGCTCTGGGCAGCGTCTGTCCCGGGGGCGGTGGGGGGGTGCAGCCGCCGGGGCCGGTCCGGTGGTCGGGGGCGGGCAGGCGGTGGGGCACAGCCCCCGCCGCCCAGCCCGGCAGCACCGCTGGGCCCGGGAGCGGCTGCACGGCGCCGGGGAAGGCCCACGCCCGCCCCGGGGCTGGGGTCGCGGCGGCGGGCAGCGCGGCCGTGGGCAGCAGGCAGGGCGGCAGGAGCCGTGCCGCAGCCGCGGGCGGGGGCTGTGACGCGTCCCCGAGCTGGGGAGCAGCGGGCAGGAGTGCGGCCCCCCCCTCGGAGGCCACAGACCCTCTTCTCCGGCTTTTAGCCGGTCCTGCCTGCGGCCCTGCCGTGTGCAGGGTGTCCCAGCCGTGCTTGCGGCCGCGCTGGGGCTGCAGCAGACGGTGCGGTGGCTCCGGGAGGTGCTGGACGGTGGGACTGTGGCTCGGCTGGGGACCGCTCATGTCTGTGACCGCCCAGTGGGTTTGGGGGCCACACGCTGTGCCGGCCTGCTGCTGGGTCCGTTCCCCACACACGTGCCATCCGCAGGACAAACCACATCTGTATGTGTAGCAGTGCCTGGCTGTGTGGCTCCCAGTAATGTAATTTAAATGTAAATACAGCTTCCTTTGAAGGTGTAGCAGGTGGTGCAGGAGTTCACCTGAATCTAATTCCAGCAGCCACCAGAACAGCTGTTTCCAGATGACTGAACTAATCTCGTCAAATCCCCGGAACACACTGGCTTGCTGCAAAAGTTTCCTTCTGTTGCCTTCCTGCCTTGCCCCAGGTTCCTCACGGGGCTGTGCTGGTCGCTCAGCGCTTCTCTCTGCGGTGATGGTGGGTAATGTGTGCTCCTGGCTGATACATGAGAAATGGCCCCCCAGAACCTCAGCGAAGGCTCCTCCTGCTCTGCCCCGGTGAGGAGCGTGGCTGCACAGCCAGGCTCTGTAAGTGGGGAAGGCAACCCCAGCTCCCACCATGGGGTCTCTCCTGAGACCAGGACTCCTGGGCATCACACACACAGACAGTTAGGGAGCTTAGGTGGATTTGTGGAACTTCCACTGCTTTGTCAGCACTTAGTGCTTGCTCCCTTGCAGGCAGGGTATCCCCTGCTCCCCAGCTGAGTCCTGGGAGCAGGCCACGCTGCACGGTGAGGAGGGACTCGCCTCCAGCTTTGCAGGCAAGTTGTACTGACTTGGACTCGTGCAGGCAGGCAGTGACCTGGGTGTCTCTGCAGGATCTCTGCAGCGTGCCTGCATGGCCTCCCTGCGTGCAGGTGCTGCTGGTCCTGCTGTGTGCCAGCGTTCAGCAGGGAAGCCTCAGGTCTGTGGCTTCACTTTGGTGCTAAAAGGACTGGGAGACGTTGCGGTTTTATTCATTTGCTTCTCACAAGATAATTCCCTGCAAACCTGCCCTCACCCCGGATGAGTCAGGGCTGGCTGTGGGGCATGGTGCTTCCTCACAGCAGTGTCCTGCCGTGTGCTGCAGCCCTTCCCAAGGAGCTCCCCTGGCCCCGCTGCCAGGGCTCATCTTGCAACAAAGCCGTGAGCACCCAGAACAGGAGTGGAGTTAATGGCTCAATTTGGGACCCTTCATTAGAGGCAGTCTAGACACATCGGCCTCCAGAAAGAAGCTCCTTGCCATTTTCGAAATACACTTACATCGACATATTGCTTTAAATTACCCTAAAAATTACAGATGTATGCTACAGCAAATATGCTATATAGTTATGTCTGCATCCTCCCCAGCGTCACGGTAGGACGGGGAGAGGAAGGGCTGGCTGCAGGAGCTAGGGCTGAGTGGGGCAGGAGGAGAGGTCTGCAGAGCAGGGGAGGAGGGGACCGTGGCAGGCGGAGGGCGAGGGTCCCCCAGGGCAGTTGGGGCTCTGGGGTATGGACCAGCTGGAGGACCACGGGCAGGTGCGTGGGCCCCTCAGGGCCCCAGTGCACCCTGTGGTGCCAGCTGTGGGGCCCTGACCAGCCCCTTTCCTCCAGAGTCACTACGTGGCCTGCATGGCTGCCATCCTGAGCCAGATGGACAAGGACCACTACAACTCCTACATCAAGGCGTTCCCCTCCCGGCCCGAGCTGATGGTGAGTGCTGCCCCGTACAGCGATACCCGGGCCCTCCATCACTGGCACCTCCCTGCCTCTCCACCCCACATCTCGGCTGGGGCATCCCACCAGTCCCAGTGCCCTGCCTGCACCTGGCACTGGTGCCACCTGCTCTGGACACCGGCACAGCCCACAGCCCCGCTCCACAGAGGTGAAGCTCTCGCTGTCAGGTGGCGAGGGCCGCTCCAGCCCTGATGCTCAGCACAGCATCACCCCGGGAGGGCACTGTGGTCGAGCTCAGCTCCTGACATCTCCTCCTCCCCGGCAGGACTTTCTGATGGAGATCTTCATCCTCTTCAAGGACCTGATTGGCAAGACGGTGTACCCCTCTGACTGGATGGTGATGAACATGGTGCAGAACCGGTGAGGACCTCTGGGCTGGGAGGGACCCGTGGGCAGACGTTGGGGCTGGATGTGAGAACCTGGGGGTAATTGCTGGGGCACGGGGCACACAGACACTGGAGCACGGCTGTGCCGGGCAGCCTAAGGCTAGCTTAGCCCCCTCCAACTCCACGCTCAAACAAACAACCCTGAGTCCATGCTTGGACCGGCTCAAGGCAGCTCCAGACACTTCCTGCTCTGTCCTGGGACAGTCTGGCCCCATCTGGGAGCCAGGTGGCAGAGCTGCTCTCGGCAGCCCCATCGGTGTGCCCGGGGGGCTCCCGGGGGGCAGCAGAAGGCTGATGCCAGACACTCCATCCCTCCCACCCTGGGCGTCTGTGCACGGTGGGGATGCTGGGCGTGCAGGACTGGTGCACCCGGGCAGCACTCTGCCGTGCCACAGTGGGTGGAAAGGACCAGCTGGAGTGCGGATGCGGGCAGGAGCACACTGCGAGCCCCAGCCCCAGGGCACTGCGAGGCCTGGCCCCTGCCGGACCCCCACCATCGCTCCTCACCTTGCCGTTGCTGGGAGCCGCCAGCCCTGCTCTCCCCTCGCCGCTGTTCGCCCCTGCCCGTGGGCGGTGGGCCGGCAGCGTGGCTGTCCTCCGCTCAGTGCCCTGCGGCCGCTCACCCCACAGGGAGTTCCTGCGCGCCATCAACCAGTTCGCCACGACGTTGACACAGATGTTCCTGAGCAACAGCAGCTTCGAGCTGCAGGTGAGCTGGTGCTGCCCCAGCCCCGGGGCTGCCTGTGCCCTGCGGGGGCCAGGGAGGGGACCCAGCCTGGCCCTTGGTGGTGCCCGCCCCCCCAGCCCCCTGTGCCACCCACCCTGTCATTCATCCCCGTGTTTTCACTGCAGCTTTGGAACAACTATTTCCACCTGGCCGTGGCTTTCCTCACCCAGGACTCCCTGCAGCTGGAGAACTTCTCCCAGGCCAAGCGCAACAGCATCCTGGCCAAGTGAGTCACCCTTGCCCTCTCTGCGCCCCCCCCAGCCTGGCTGCCTGCAGGCAGCACCTCAGGGCTGAGCTCTGCAGCTCGGCTTCAGGTTCCTTCCCCAGCCTGCTGCCATGCTGTGGGGTCAGGGATTCTGGGATGAGCTGGTCAGGCTGTGCTTGCGCCCCTGGCCTGGAAGCAGTGCCCCGGACTGCAGAGCGATGCTAACCAACGCCTGTCCTGGCAGGTACGGGGACATGAGAGCCACGATTGGAGCTTCCATTCGGGACATGTGGTACAACTTAGGTGAGCTGCAGTGTGGGCAGCAACGCAGAGGCTTGGCGAGTCTTTGCACGCTGGCATTCATCAGCACTGTCCCCAAAATGGGTGCTGGGGAGCGGGATTTTGCTGGTGGGGCATGGGAGCCTGCAGGCATGAGCAGGGTGTATGACCCTGCAGGCGTGCCAGCCTGTAGGATGTGGCATCTGTGGGATGCTATAGGATGTGGAATCTGTGGGGTGTGCAAATCTGCAGGTGTGCAAGGCTGTGGGTGTGCAAGCCCACAGGTGCTGTGACCAGTCGTGAGCTCGCAATCCCTGCAGGCAGCCTCCCCTCTCCGGGCTGGCGTCTGCCTGCAGCCCTGCCTTCTCATTCCCCGATCCTGGGGGCTCCTGCCTTGCCTTGTTTTCCCTGCATGGTGTGGGTCATGCTGCCGGCAGCATCCCAGGGCCAGCCAGGCAGGCAGGGAGGACACAGCACCTCAGGTCTCTGCCCCATGCCCCAGCAGAGAGCAGGGAGCTGCAGGGAGCGTGTGGGGCAACCCGCAGTGCAGCAGTGGAGCAGTGACGGGTGCCTGCAGGCTCCTTCGTGGGTTGTTCACGTGTGCCAGGGCCTCCAGGACACCAGCACAGCCCCAGCTGATGCTCCCGTAGCTGAGCGTTTGCCATGCTGTCCTGGCCATACAGCATTACCTGCCTGCCAGCACGTCTGTCCTGCAGGACTGCTCAGCTGTGCCGCGGCTGCCTACCCCAGGCGTGCAGACCTCTTGCTGGCACCGCTCCCCCTCCTCTTCCACGCGTTGCTGCCCGTTCGCAGCCACGGGGCCCCAGGCCAGGGCTGGCCCTGGGGAGCAGGCTGCAGAAGCCCCAGCCCTCCAGCCTTCCCTGCCCTCCTCAGGCCATCACAAGATCGAGTTCATCCCGGGCATGGTGGGCCCCATCCTGGAGATGACGCTCGTGCCGGAGCTGGAGCTGCGCAAGTCCACCATCCCCATCTTCTTCGACATGATGCTCTGCGAGTACCAGTTGACCAAGAGCTTCAGCCGGGTGAGTGCCCAGGGCTGCGGCTGGGCCGTGGCAGGAGGCCAGTGCAGCTGGATCCCGCTCCTCACCGGGGCTGCACCGTCCCTTTTGGGGTGGATAGAGGCGATGCTTAGCCTCCCCTCTCTCGTCCTGGGATGTGGGGCTGCGGGAGGGAGGGACAAGAGATGGATGGACAAGAGACAGGGACGAGGGAGCTGGCTGGGACATGAGGAGCAGGGAGAGCCGCCGGGTGATGCAGAGGATTTCCCAGGGACAAGCAGGGACAGGTCAGGCGTCACCCACTCAGCCGGTTCCGGCACTGCCTGGAAACAAGAACAAAGAGGGAGCGGGGAGGTTTGCATAAGCCTCTGCATTTCCACTTGTCTTCCCTCGTTGCTGTGAGTTTTCTCCATGCAAAAGGCTTTTCCAGTTTTTGATTAGGTGGCATTTGTCTCTTCTGAGCTGGAAGCCTTTCCCCCGCTGGGGTGTCCCGTGGGAGGAGAGGGGCTGGGACTGCCCTCGGAGCCGCAGGTGATGCAGGTCCTGCTGCAGCCCCTTCCCCAGCCCCTTGCTCGCGCGTGGGTCTGCAGCCACAGGAGAGCTGCGCTGGAGGAGCACAGCTGTTCGCACAGCTGGGCTCAGAGGACCTGAGGCCTTTGCAGGTGATGTCCCCAAGCTGTCGCAGCACAGGAGCTCTGCAGCTCAGGAGCCAGCCGTGGCAGTGCCCCTGGCCCAGGGGGACAAGGACCCCCGAATTTGGGATATGCAGGCCATGGAGGGACACAGCGTGGACCAGCAATCAGACGTCTGGTCCAGGCCCCCGTTATCCCATACCATGCTCGTGCAGGATCCCCCAGGCTTTTGGGTCCATGGGTTGCAGCCAGAGCACAAACCCCATGGATGTGAAGGCTAAGCATCAGCTGGGAGATGGGAGGCTGCAGGCAGGCACAGCCCTGCCACCCCCGGCAGGGAAGGCCATGGCTTTAAGGGACACAGGGCACTGCCCAGAGACCTCCAGGGTCAGCCAGGCCCAGGCTGCTGGGCGACGGCAATGAGGCCAGCGCAGGAGTGGGACGGGGACTGGGAAGCAAGTCAGGGACCCAGAGAGCAGGATGGGGCCCTGTCTGTGCCGGGGCAGCGTGGGGACCCATCGGCACCAGGGAGCAGTACGGCCTGGGAGGGGGGACAGGACCCATCTGTGCCAGGCAGTCCTGGGGGAAGGGGCTGCAGCAGCTGAGCCTGGGGGCTCTCTGGGGGCCTGAGCTGGCTCCAGCTCCCACAGCCCCTCCTGTCCCAGTGGTGCAGCCCCATGTCCCGGGGGGCTGCAGTCGCGGCAGCCTGGGCCCAACCTCAGCCCACCCTCGGCTCCTCGGCTGCGCTCACGCACGTCTCTGCAGTTTGAGGATGAGATCCTGCGCAAGCTGGACAGCGAGGTGGAGGGCGGCCGCGGAGATGAGCAGTACAAGCAGCTTTTTGAGAGCATGTGAGTGTGCAGTGACATCCCCGCAACCTTCTCTCCAGGGCACGACCCTTCGCTGTCTACCGTCCTCCTGCCCCAGCTGAATCTCGGCCATCCCGTTCCTCCTCACGCTGTGCTCTGACCCAGAGCGTGCCTCTCGGCGGGAGCGGGACCTGAGAGGAGGAAGGCTGCTGCCTGAGCAGCATCGTGTGCCCCTTGCATGCCACTGCTGCCCCTGCCAGCCTGCCCCTGCCTGCCCCGGCAATGCCCCTGCCCCAGGAATTGCCCCTGCCCTACCCCGGTTTTGCTCCTGCCCCGTGGTGCCCATCACAGATTCATGTGCAGTGGAGCTGTCAGGTCTCTTCCCCATCCCTCATGTGCCTGGTAGGCGTTAGCACAGGGCTTGCTCTGTTTTGCTGCAGACCAGGTGTTGCTTTTTGTCCCTTGTTGGGGGGGAGGGGGGGGGCTGCCCCCCCCCCCCAACTCCCTGCACCTCAGGAGAGCTGAGCCGGGGCAGTGGTGGGAGCGTTGCGGAGCCGAGCGTGCAGTGAGACCCATGACCTCCTCTCCTCCCCAGCCTGCTTAGCTGCTGCCGGAGACACCCTGAGCTGGCCAAGCCTGGGGAGAACTTTGTCGCGCTGGTGACCGGCCTCCTGGAGCGGCTCCTCGACTACCGGGCTGTTATGAACGATGAGAACAAAACCTACAGCATGAGCTGCACCGTCAACCTCCTGGTGGGCACCTGCCCCACGCCCCCAGCTCCCCGTGCCCAGCAGGGCTCAGCCCCTCGTCCCTCCAGGTCCCCCCGGGGCTGTGGTGCCCCTGGCACAGCAGAGATGGGGTGCGCACAGTGCCAGACCTGGAGTCCCTTGGGAGGTGCTTGCTGGCAGGCACCGGGCAGCTTCTCGCTGCCAAGGGCAGCCCAGTCCCTGCGTGGGGAGGGTGACCCAGAGCAAGGCATGGGAGGCAGGGGGTGCTGCAGCATGTGCGCGCTCCTGGGGCCGCTCAAACAGCCTCGTCTGCTCTTCCCCAGAACTTCTACAAGGAGATCGACCGCCAGGCCATGTACATCAGGTGAGGGGTCTCCCCGGGAGACCAGCATCGCCTTGGGGTGAGGGGTCCCAGGGCCCCCAGCTTCCCCCGCCGCTCTGATCCCAGGCACGTGGGATGGGGATGGTGGAGTGGGTGGAGGGGCAGGGTGCTGGGGGCTCTGCCCCCCACCCAGCTGGCAGTGAGGGACGATGCCCCATTGGGGGAGCATGGGTCAGACCCTGAGCCGCGCTGGCCATCGTGCCCTGCTCCCAGGTACCTGTACAAGCTGAAGGACTTGCACGTCAGCTACGAGAACTACACAGAGGGAGCCTACACCCTGCTGCTGCATGCCCGGCTCCTCAAGGTGGGACACGGGGGGCTGTGGGGGACGTGGGGGGCCACAGGGGCTCGGCGTGACGGGCTCCCTCTGCCTCTGCAGTGGTCAGACGAGGCGAACACAGCCCCCATGCAGGGCTTGCACAGCCCCAGCTTGCACACCCAACGCCAGCTGAAGGAGGCTCTCTACAACCAGATCATCGACTACTTCGACCAGGGCAAGGTGAGCACAGCCGTGTGCCCCGGCAGCCCACCCAGCTGGCAGGAGCCGGGCAGTCTCTCGGCAAGCACGGCTCCCCGGCCACCACTGCCTCCTGCTTCGAGCCCCCAGCCTCAGCACAGCCCACCCACCCTCCCCACTGCTGTGGTGGGGCTGGGGTTGCCCTGCGGTGGGCCCGGGCTGGACGGTTCACCCCACAGCCACCCAGCTGCCACAGCTGTCCTTTCCCCCATCCCATCCCGTCCCGTCCCATCCTGTCCCATCGCGTCCTTTCCCATCCCGTCCCAGCCCAGCCTCAGCCCCCAGCCCTCGTACTGCCTGGGGGCCAGCAGCTGGGACACTACAGGAGAGGGGCTTGCTTGGGCTGGGGGGCTCAGGTGCTGGAGATGGCGGGAAGCCAAGTCCTGCTGCTGTCCACCAGCACCCAGCCAGACCACCAGCCCACACAGGGAGAGCCCTCCCCTCCTCACTGAGGAGCAGGGGTGCGGGTGCCTCCGCAGACGGGGCTGGTTTCCTCTGGAAGCCCCCAGTTCGCCCCCGCCCCAGCTCACCCCGCACCACGGGGCCCCTGCCCTGGCCTCGTCTTCTGCAGATGTGGGAGGAGGCCATCCACATCTGCAAGGAGCTGGCAGAGCAGTACGAGAGCGAAGTCTTCGACTACGAAATGCTGAGTGACATCCTGGTGAGTGCCTGGCCGGGCTGGCGGGGGCGGCTGCCGGCAGAGCAGGCTGGGGCGTCACGAGCCATGGGGAGGGACAGGGGGTCTGCAGGGCTCCCGTCCCATGGCGGGGCCCCGTCCCATGCCCACTCCTGCCCATCTTCCCCTGCAGCAGCGGGAAGCCAAGTTCTACGAGAAGATCCTGAAGGTCCTGCGGCCCAGCCCAGACTACTTCGCCGTGGGCTACTACGGGCAAGGCTTCCCCACCTTCCTCCGGGTAAGCAGCTCCCGGCTGCCCCGAGGCCAGCGCCGTGCCAGCAGCCGGCACGCTGCGCCTGCCCGGGATGGCACCGGTGCCCAGGCCAAGCCTCGCAGCTGCGGCCGTCCCGGGGTGGCATCCCGTGAGCCGAGCCGTGGCGGTGACCCCAATCCCTAGGGCTGGGGCCCCTCACCAGGGTGGTGGTGACAGCTGGGTCCCCAGGGCCGAGTGCTCCGACCAGGCTATCCCCAGCTGGGAGAACTGGAGGAGGTCTGGCAGCGTGCGGAGTCCCTGCCTGCCGGGACGCGGGTGTCCCCGGGGACGGGGCGAGCAGGGCACAGCGGGGAGCTCAGCGCCTGCTGGCAGGCAGCCTGGCCCCGGCTCGCCGTGGGGTGCAGCACGGGGTCTGCGAGAGCAGGCTGTTCAGGCATGCTGCTTTTGGGACAGGGATTTGCAAGGGTCAGAACAGGAACTTGGCCACAGCTGAAAAGCACTAAGTGGGAAGCCCCAGCCCCAGCAGCAGTCGAGGAGCCACCACTCCTCCAGATTCCTGTTACCTTCTCGGGAACACTCTGGGAGCGCCGGCGGAGCGGTGGCTCCAGTGTTGCCCCTCCAGCTCTCAGCCCATGCTCCAGTGGCAGGGAAGGTCGTGCGTGCAGTGGATCCCCCAGCCCTGCCTCCTTCTTATGAATGAACTAAGGAAATGTCGCACATGAGCAGCTCTCGCTTCAGGTGCGCTGCCAATTCTGCCCAGGCCACGTGCCAGCTGGGCAGCAGGCATGACCGTGGACCCAAGGTGCCATCCGGCTCCGCCAGCACCTGGGGAGGATGCTCCTCTTCCCCACACATGCCATGCGCTCTGCCCCTAAGGCAGCGGCTCATCCCGTTGAGCCTTCTCCAAGGACAAGCGGCGCGGCAGGGCAGGCTCCGTCCCGAAGCTCTTCTCCTCCATGCCCCTGCCCACAGGCGCCCAGCCATGCCTGCACTCTTCTGGCATGGGTGGTGCCAGGTCCAGGCGGGTTTGGCTTTGCTGGTGGGTACCCTCCCCTTGCTCTGTGCCCAGAGGTGCTCGGTGCTCACCTCCGTGCCTGCCACCTCCGTCCCTGCTCGCTGGAAGGCGTTGGCAACTGTCAAGTGAAACCAGCAGCTTCACTCTAGCAATGCCGGGGTTATGGTCCCTATTTACAAACAGTTGGAGACAGACTTAGGGAAGAAAAGCAAGGCGTGGAAGGTTGTGGTTCTCTGTAACACACGATGAAGGGGCTCCTGGACTGTGTCCTTGGCGCACAGGGACGTTGTATCTCTGCCAGGCTGTCCCTGTGACCCATGATGAGGCAGGATCTGCTCCATCCCTGGTGCGTGGCTGTACCTGTGCTGTTTCATGATCGTGGTGCACAGATACATGTGTCTGCACTGTGTTGTATCTGGGCTGCAGAGGCAGATGTCTGTTGTATCTTACCTGTAGTCCAGAGATGGGTCTGTGCTAACTGTGCTCTTTAGGAACAGATTCAGGTACCTCCGGGGTCACCGCGGGAGCCCCACCGACCTTCTCCCCACCAGCCCTCTCCCCATCCCTGCAGGGCGGTGCTGTAGGCAGGGGCTTGCTCAGCACCTCTCCCTTTTCCTGTGCTAGCAAACAGGTTGCCGGCATCTACCCATGAGGGCAGGGCTCGTTTTTCTGGATGAGAGCAAAGTGTTTCACCCCCATTCACTCCTACTACATTCCTTAGGTTTTTAATCCACTCAGATATAAGTTGGCATGCTTGGTGGGCTTCTTCCATCCAAAGTGTTCATCCTTATTTTCCTACCCTGCTCTCATGGACACAGCGGGGGCAGCATCATTTTCACAGAGGTCACAGTGGGTTTCAAGGGCTCCTTGCTATCTCCTGGGTGGGTTTCTGTATCCACTGACTGCAGACCCTGGTTGCTGCGTGCCCAGATAAAGAGCTTCACTCCAGAGCCCTGCCTGCCCGAGCCAGCCCACCCTTTAATTCCTTTTTCCTGCAGTTCCTGGGTTTGGGGAAATTTTTTTTTTTGAGATGGGGGTCTCCTGCTTGGCTAAGGACCCAGCCTTGTCAGCACCTGCACCCCTAACGCACCGGGGCTTGCTGCAGCTGGAGCATGGGGCCGAAGGCTCCCCGGCCCCACTCCACAGCATGCTGGGACGAGCTGCCGTCTTCCTCCCCCACAGAACAAGGTCTTCATTTACCGGGGCAAGGAGTACGAGCGTCGTGAGGACTTTGAGATGCGGCTGCTGAGCCCCTTCCCCAACGCCGAGAAACTGAAGAGCACATCTCCACCTGGCGAGGACATCACCAGCTCCCCTGGCCAGTGTATCCTCTGAGTGTGGGGATGGGGCTGGGAGGGCGGCTCATTCCCTGTGCCGTCGCCCCCCACGTGGGTCCCGCAGCACCTCCCCACGTACCCCTGGGGCTCTCCCCCTCTGGGCCCTGGGGCTCCTCTCCCCCACAGCCCCCGTTCCCTGCGGTGTGCACCCGTGGCCCCTTCACTCCCACAGATATCCAGTGTTTCACTGTGCAGCCAGTGGAGGAAGCCAAGGTCCGGTTCAAGGACCGCAGCATCCCGGAGCAGATCACTAAGTGAGTGCCCCAGCAGAGACAGGGTGCACCTGCTCTGCTCCCTGTGGGAGGGGATGCAACAGGGGGACCTCTCCCATGCTCTCCCCCTTCCCTCCCCTGCAGTTTCTATAAAGCCAACCACGTCCAGAAGTTCAGCTACTCGCGGCCCTTCAAGAAAGGCCCAAAGGACCCAGATAATGAATTTGCAGTGAGTGCTGGTGGGGGCTGCTGGGACCCCCAGCTGGGCAGGATGGGGAGAGCTGGGGGGGGCGCCCTGTGAGCCAGGTGTCCAGGGGAAGGGGGATGTTGTAGAGACAGGGTGTCCCCCAGTCCCAGGATGGGGAAGGTGGTGGTCCCATGCCCATGGGAAGGGGAGGTGGGAGCCCCCTGCCCCATGGGGCGGCCAGGGGTGTCCCAGGGTGATGGAGAGCGGGGTGGCAGGATGACTGCTGCCCTCCCCACAGACCATGTGGATCGAGCGGACAGCCTTCGTAACAGCCTACCCCCTGCCCGGCATCCTGCGCTGGTTTGTGGTGACCTCCACCACCACGGTGAGGAGGGGCGGGGGGCGGGGGGAGCGGGGCCCTCCCAGGGCATCCCTTCCCTAGGCAGCATCATAAACCTCAAATCCAGGTGGGCACGCTGCCCCCAGCCCCCTCCAGGCTTCCCAAGCTCAAGCAGCTCGTGCTAGGCTGCAGGGAGCATGTCCTGCCCAGTGCCCCCGGCCAACCCCCTGCCCCAGTCCACGCACCCCATCAGGCTCTGCTTTCAGTGCAAATCCAATCCAGCCTACCCAGTGCTCGAGTCCCCAAACCCCATGACTCCCAGCTCGCTCCCATGCCCCTGTGGTTCCTCAGATATGTGGCCAGGGCAGTGCCTGCGGCAGAGCAGACCCAGCTCCCACGCACGCTCTCTGCCTGCAGAGCGGGGTGTGAGCATGACCCCGTTCCCTCTGCAAGCACAGAGCCCAGCTACCAGCCCTGCTGAGCGGCGGGGGATAACCCCCCACTTTTGGCATCGCCTTAGCCCCCACTGTCCCAGTTCCAGGGCTGATCTCGAGCCAGTGCTGCGTGGGAACGCTGTCCCAGGCCACGTCTCCAGGCCATGGGGAAGGGTTTCTCTGCTGACACTGGGCACAGAGACCCCCCCAGCACTCAGGGCACCGACAGCCTCTGTTGGCTGGTGCCGATAGCATCAATCCGGTGACAGGGACTGGTTTGTGTGGATCATCCATCAGGATGCACATCTCCGTGGGAAGCAGGAGACCGACCACGTGCAGGGAGCAGCAGAGGCGCTGGAGGAGTTTCAGCAGACCGCTGCTACTTCTGGCACTGCTGACAACAGCTCTGCGAGTGGGTTTTACGCCTCTCTCAGACGGAGGTGCTTGGCCAAAGCCCAGGGCGTTTCAGATGCTGCAGCAATGAAGACGTGAAATGCCCTAGCTGGGCTGTTACAGGACAGCTGTGCTGCAGCGCGCAGGGACTGCACGGCTGCACGAGTGCTGCCACACACGCGTGTCTGCTGCGGGGCTTGAGTTGTGCATGCTGCTGTTGCACAGCTGCCCCCCTGCCCCGCGACAAGATTTACCAGGGTTTCCCATAAGCTCACTCCTGCCACATGTCCATCATCTGGCCTGCAGCCTCTCTTGCCCGCAGGACTAACCCTGCTGGCAGCCTGTGCTCGGAGCCAGGGACCAGCACTTCCAGTGCTTCCCCAGGGAGCCCTTCGCTCAGCTCCAGGCAGCTGGTGCCAGGGGTCTGAGGGGCTGTGTGGGGCGAGATGTGCGACCCCAGGGCCTCCCTCCTGCAGGGCCAGGGAGAGACCACCCTGCCAGACCTAACCAGGACGGGCAGGTTGCTGGGTCAGCTGGCTGCTGACCTTCCCTCCCTCCCTGGGCACAGACCATCATCTCCCCCCTGGAAAACGCCATCGAGACCATGATGAAAACAAATGAGAAAATTATGAGCGAGATCAACCGGCACCAGAATGACCCCAGCCTGCCCGTCAACCCACTCTCCATGCTGCTCAATGGCATCGTAGACCCTGCTGTCATGGGTGGCTTTGCCAAGTACGAGACGGTGAGGACACGAGTGCTGTGCCTGGTCTGGCACAGGCACTCTCAGGGCTCCTGACTGCAGGCACTGGCACCGCTTTGCTCCAGCCCCTGACTGGGGGGGGGGGACAGCGGACAGCAGTCCTGAGAGGGGGTCGTTGCAGGCCTTTTTCCAGGAGTCCTACCTGCAGGAGCACCCTGAGGACGAGGGGAACATCGAGAAGCTGAAGGACCTCATCGCTTGGCAGGTACAGCCTGCAGCATCCCTCCAGTGGCTGGAGGGGACAGCTGCCCTGGGGTGCCAAGTGCCCAGCATGCCCATCCCCGGGGAGCCCCACAAGCCCAGGCAGACCCGTCCCCGTTCTCCTGCAGACCCCGCTGCTGGCAGAGGGGATCCGGATCCACGGACGGAAGGTGACGGAGGACCTGCGGCCCTTCCATGAGCGCATGGAGCAGTGCTTTGTGCAGCTGCGGGCAAAGGTGGAAAGCCAGTATGGGGTGCGGGAGATGGTGAGTGCCAGGGTGGTGAGCACGGTGTAGGCACAGCTGGGGCTGCATGGGTGGTGCGTGGCACCCGTGGGATGACACTGGCCAAGCTAGTGCAGGTCTGAGGCAGCAGGGAACAGCTTGATGCAGCCATAGCTGCAGCAGCAACAGGGTGAGGAGCACTGTGTATGGGGGACCTTGGGGTCGATGCCTGCCCTGGGAGGGTGGGGGGGACGACAGCACTGCTGTGGGGTGGCTGGTACTGGCACAAAACCAGGACTGGGCAGAGGGCACTGCTGGCCCTGGCTGAGCCAAGGGAAGGGGAGGGGAGGCTCTGCACTTTCATCCCTCCTGGCTCTCCCTCAGGCTCCCTGTGCTCTCAGGTCTGCTTCGAGGATCGGCGCAGTGGACGACCTCGGTCCATGGCCTGGGGATCCGACTGGGAGCGGCTGAGCCATGCTGGAGACAGGCAAGTGCTGTGGTGGAGAGCACTGGCCCCAAGCCACCCCCTCTCACTGCCCTCACCCCTTCTCGCTGGCCCTGCTCCACTGAGCCATCCTCACTCTCCTCCACCCCAGACGCTTCTCTCCCACCTCCCCAGCCCACTGCCCTCCCGGATTCCCTTTATGCGAAGTCACATCTCAGGGGTCCATCCTGCCATGCCACCACGGTGACCCTGTCCCTGTGGGGGGGGCAATGGAGCAGAGACACCCCATGTGCAGCCCCCAGGCTCACCTGGACACTGCTGTCACCTGAGCCATCCACGCTTGTCTTGCTGGCTTGTCCCCCCTAAGCACCCACTGCTGAGCTCTGCTGGAGATGAGGGAGGCCGCTCCCAGCCATGGTCCAGCCAGCCCATGGCATAGCTCTGCTCCCCATTCCCCCTGCTGCCCGCCTGCCCCTCACTAGCCACAGTTGCTCCACAGCATGGAGGCACCCCCAACCCCAAAGCCTGCCCCTCGCACCACCGAGAGCGAGGACCGCAGGAACGAGCGCAAGGAAAACCGCTCCAGCACCTTCTTTGGGTACCGGCGGCAGGACCTGCGTCAGTCCATCTCCGAGCTGCCAGAGCCCAAGGTGATGCTTACCACAGCCCTGGTCCCTCCCCTCCTCCCCAGGGCCCCATTCATGCTCCCCCAGATGTCCTGCTGCACCCAGAGCCCCTGGCCCAGCCGGCAGCACCAGGTCCCGGCACAGACCCCTTGAGGGGCTAGTGGCAGCCCTTGCTGCAGGGCTCAGCCAGCTGATGGCAGGGAGGGCAGCAGCAGAGGCTGGTGCAGCACAAGGCTGGAGACCCAGGGCTGTGGGCAGGGTGCTGGGGAGCATCACACCCTGCCAGGGGCTCCTGCATTCCTGGGGCTGCAGGTCCCGCGATGCAGCCTGGCCTCCCGAGGTGCTGAGTCTCCCTCTGCACCCCAGGACGAGAAGCGGAGGCTCTCCTGCAACATGAGCGAGAGCAGCCTGGGCAGCTCCGATGGGAAATGGCTCCCGCCAAGCCGAGACGCCGCTGGTGCTCAGCCCAGCGCTGCAGGTACTCCCCACCACGGCTGCCGGCTCAGGGCACCTTCCCAGCCCCGCTCCCCACCCCTGGCATGGCTGGGGGGGCGCCTTCCCTACCCCCTGCAACGCCAAGCAGCATCCAGCGCTTGTCTCCACAAGTAGGGCTGTGCACCCACCCCAGCAGTGCAGGTACCTGCACCCCCAGCTCTGCACCCCAGCACAGGCACCCTCACCCCCTTGCCCCATCCCCGCAATGGTGCAGGCACATCCTGCAGCGGGAACCAGGCAGGGAGCACTCGGTACCAAACGCACAGGCAGATGCCACATGGCTCACGTGTCCCCCACCAAACACGCCCCACGGAGCTGCCGGTCGTCGATCCTGGACCTCGTGCTGCTGGGTCTCGGTGCTGAGATCAGGTCCCAGCAGGAGCCAGCCTCCCGCCCCCCGTCCCCGCTGGGCTCGTGCCCCATGCCACCCCCAGCCCCTCTGCCCAGGGCCGTCATCCTCCTGCAGGCAGGAGAACCGGCCCTGGCAGCCCAGGGCACACCGATGGGCCCCACGGCCCCCCCCAGCCCCCCAGGCTGGATGATCTGCCCAGCCTACCTCCCCTACCTGCACAGGGCCATCCCTGTCTCCCACTGGCTTCGGCGGCCGCGTGAAGAGTGCCAGCAAGGTCCCACCGCTGCCCCGCAAGATCAGCCCCACGGTGTACGAGACTTTCCTGGAGCACAGCGATGCTGCAACTGGAGGGAAGGTACTGCCTGGCCCAGGCCCCCGGCCCCCACTACCCCCCTGCCTCTGGTAACTGCCATCTCTGCTTGCAGGCATCCACACTGCCGACAGCGGATGGAAATAAAGGGCTGAAGTCGCCACCGCCTCCGCCGCCGAAGTCCAAGCGAGTGTCACAGCTCTGACCCCTGCCCACGGGACAGAAAAGCCCGCGGTGCCCCTGCTCCCAGCTGGTTGCTGGACAAATGGCCCTGCTTGATCCTCGCCTGCTGGACCACCCCTCACCCACCTCTCTCGCAGTATTTACAGCAGAAGCTTCCTGCTGAGGTGAAGCAGTTACACACCAGCCTGTGCCAGGACATCTCTCCCACGCAGAGTTCTGCTGAGCTCCCACCCCCGCAGCCCCTCCAGTGGTGTGACCACACTGCGCCAAAGAGGACTTTCCTCCCTCCACCCTGAACTGCCCGCGGACCACACCACATGCAGGGCAACAAGCAAGCTCTCCACCATCATGTGCTGAGCTCTTCCCTCCCCTCCAGCTCTCCCCCCCAGAGGCAGCTCCTGTCCCTCAGCTGCCCACCCCATCCTGCAGCACTGGGACAAACACTTCTGGCCCAGGCACTGTGACTGCACAGGAGTGGGCCTGGGCAGCATCGTGCTTTGCAGTACCAGTTCTCCTGCCAGTATCTGGCTTTGCAGCCCTGCCTGCGCCAGGCTGGTGCTGCTGCCTCGGCCAGCCATGCTGGGCTCCAGCCCCTGCCATCCTGCTGCAGCAGGCCATGCCCACAGCCAACTAATAAAGGGCTAATGCATCAGCCGGGCACCCTGAACTGAGGCTGAAAACCCTCTATGAGCCCCAGCGCTCAACCCTGCTCACACACAGCCAAACCAGGGGCCCTTCCACAGCCAGGCACCACCCTGGCACTGTGCCCCAGCGCCCCAAAGACCAGGGACTCCTCGCCCTCCTGCAGCCTGGAGCCCCGCAGCAGGGAAAGCCCATGGGAACCCAATGCCGCTGGGGAGCATGCTTGCTCCCCCCTGACTGGGATGTGCTGGGTCTGGCACTGTGACTGCCAGCACACGGCTCTGCCTCCCGAGCTGGCACAGGGCTGTTTATTCGCACATGGTGTTGTAGGCTCAGGAGTCATATTTACAGTCTTTTGTTAAAGAGGAGGAACCTGGACCCGTAACCAAGGGACAGGGAGGGCAGGGGCTGCCTGCAGGTGGGAGCTGCCATCAGTGGGTTCCTGTCTACGTGGGAGAGTAGGATCAGCTCCTTAGGCTGGGGCTAAAGAAGGGACAAGGGTAGATGGCACCTCGTGCCACAGAAACGAAGTCTGGGAGCAGCTGGGCTACGCTGGTGCCTGGGCTCCCTCCGCACGCTAAGCGGAAGAGCGGGGCGGTGGAATCACCCATCTCTCGCTGAGCCCACCTCTTCACAGCGGGTTTGCCGAGGAGGCTGCCAGCCGCTTCCCAATGTAGATCCTGGATCGGAGAGAGCAACTGTAAGGCACCCGCACGGGGACAGCCTGCTGAGCCTCAGCAAGCCAGTAGTGAGGGGAGAGGGCAGCAGCCACAGAGACGACTGTAGCTACTGGGAGAAGTGGTACAGCACAGCACCCAGGGATGACTACTCCAAATCTAGGAGCGTTCCCCCAGCTTCCCATGGGGACAGCCCCCTGGGTCAGGGCAGCCAGAGGCTCCCTGGACAGCCCCTGACTGCACAAACACCCAGCAGTGCAGGGGTCACCCTGCCTGCACCCAAGGGGCCTGTTCTGGCCAAGGCTACTCAACAGCACAGGTCAGGCCCATCAGAAACTCACCCCAGTCCCAGGGTCAGCACGTGGCTGAGCAGCAGCGAGGGGATGAAGAGCAGCAGCAGCTCTGAACTGAAAAGTCTCTTCTTTCTCCCCACAGCACCTCCCTGCAGGCTCCACAGCACCGGCTGCGGGGAGCACACAAAGGCAAACTCCCTGGCAAAAGGGCACGGTTAAAGGGGGCACGAGGGCAGAGCACAGCAGTAGGGCACAGGGACAGCAGGACATGGCACCAAGGCAGACAGCAAGGGCAGGGGATGAGGGTCTTACTTTGGAGACAGATGCTGAGGGTGGTGGGTACAGGCCCAGCTGAGGGATGCTGGCAGGCGTCGCTCCCTCCGCTCGGCTTCCTCTGGCACATCCCGCTAGAAGGAGGGGTAGGGCAGGTAAGACCAGGGGCGCGGCTGGCGCGGCCCACAGGGCACGGCACGGCACGGCACAGCATGGGGGGCCAGCAACCTTACCTGCCGGGGGTGGGGGCAGCCCGGCTGGGGCTGGCTGCGGGGAGGGAGCAGCTCACTCTCCCCAGGCTGCTCGCTCCTCTGGCCGGCTCCATCATCTTCTCGGGCTGGAGAGCCCAGTGCAAGCAGGGCACTGTAAACATAACCCCCCTCAGTCACCAAGTCTGTCCTGCCCCTCGGCCCCCCGATACCCACCCTGGCCAGGCAGGACTCCAGGTGCCTGGGCTCCTCCTCGGGACTCACCCGTCACCGCTCTCTGTCTCCAGCTGGGCCTCCAGCAGCATCCGCTCCACGTCGGCGTGGCAGGAGAAGAACCGCGAGGGCGCGGGCTCGGGCTCCAGGAACCCTTGGCCACACCGCAGCTCCACCCAGGAGCCTGGGGTGGCTGTCAGCCCAGCACCCACCTGGCCCCCGCGCTGCCCACCCGCTCTGCCCTGGGCCCACCCCATCCCATCCGTGAGTCCTCCCCAGTGCATCCTGCACCACTGCCCAGGCACCACGGGAGCAGCGAGTGCGGTCTCTGACCTGGGACGTCCTGTGCACCCCTATCTGCCCAGGGCTGCTCCTCGGCGTGCCCTCCTCCCCCGGGACCCCCGTCTGCCTCTGCCCCGGCCCCCGTGGCGCACGTCAGCTCGCCTGTCCAAGACCCACGTTGATCCACACCCCCCCAGTGCACACCAGCCCACCCAGGACGCCTGCTCGGGCTCCCCACTGACTTGCCCCCTCTCCCCGGTGCACGTCAGCCCTCCCCTCCCGGGACCCCTGTTGACCTAGACCTCCCCACGTGCATGTCAGCCCACCCGGGACCCCCGGGACACCGTTGACCCAGCCCCGCCGGTGCACGCCGGCCCCCCCGGGACCCCGTTGACCCCGCCCCCCCAGGACCCCGGGCCGCCCACGGACCGTCGTCGCCGGCGCACGCCATGGCCCCGCGGGTGCAGCCGCGCTCAGCCCCCGCCGCTCTGCCAGTCACGTGACGCCCGCGAGCCCCCATGTAAATAAAACCACCGGCACCGGGAGCCCATGTCTTAAAAGGGCACCGGCTCCGTCCTCGGGGGCCCGCGGGGTCCGCACCCGGGCGGCAGCGCCGGCGGGGCCCGCGCCCCCGCAGGGTTCGCCGCCA
>JANXJC010000055.1:48378057-48402307 GCA_027564655.1 Leptodon cayanensis
CAGAGCCGAGCCGCGCCAGACGCTGCCGCCGTTTATTTCCGCCGCCAGGGGGCGCCCCGGCCCGGCCGCGCAGGGCACGGGCGCTTCCGGGCCCGCCCCGCCGCGCCCGCTCAGGGGCTGCCGCCGGCCCGCGCCGCGCCGTGCTTCTCGGCGAACCTCCTGCGGGAGAAAGCGCCGTCAGGCGGGGCCGGGGGCTGGCCCCGGGGCTCTGCCGCTGGAGGACGCTGCCGGGGACCGCCCCTCCCGGAAACCCGGCCGGGAAGCTCCGCCTGAGCGTCGCCCGGAGAGGGGAGGGGGTGGGCGGAGAGGGGAGAACCCCGAAGGGCCGGGGCGGAGGGGCGAGGGGGCCGGGCCGGGCAGCTGGGGTGACCCTCACCCCCCCGCCGCTCTCGAGGTGCGCAGCTGGAGGCCCTCCCTGCACCAGCAGCTGAGCTCCCCACACCCCGCGCTCGCTCGCGTGGGACCCCCGCCTTCATTTCAAGCTCGCCTAGCGCCTAAGGAAACTCCGGTGAACCCAGCGGATGCTGGTCTGGGGAAGCCGGCAGGCTAAATGACGTCACTGCCGGGGACAAGTCCAACAGAGCACGAACCAAGCGTGGGCTGAGTCGGACCGAGCCGCAAGAGCCTGCTGGGAACTGCCAGCAGCAGCTCTGGGCCGCGAAGGGGTCACTGCCCAGCGCTCAGGATGGAGGTTTCCCCGGCAAGGTTTCCCGACACGACGGTTCTCTCGAACCGCCCTGCCAGCTGAGCCCCGGCCATTCAACATCCAACAAGTCCAGGCATGTTACTGGCCTGCGCCCAGAACGCTCCACCTGGGTAAGCTAAAAAGCACACGTGGGAGCAGAGTGGGCTGCTGGTACGAAGCTGTGCCAGTCCCCGAGCGCGGGACCACAGAAGCTAAGCCTTACACCTCAGTTTGGACAAGATACGTGCACACTCCAGGTCACAGAGGCAGGAAAAGACGCCAGACCAAAGACAGAGAACAGAGAGGTGACACTGCAGGACCACCAGACTCTGCGACCACCACCCTGAACTGACAAACAGCCGGCTTCCACCACGTCCTGCGTGCGCTGCCATTAAACACTGGCTAGCTGGGGAACAAACCATACTGAAAAAGCAAAATCCTCCCCCGAGAACAGGCACACCTCACTGTGAATAGCCAGCACTTTCAGCAACCTGGGCAGAGGGTCGTATGAAAGCAAAACATTCAGCAAGCCTTGAGCTGCAAATTTTTTCAGAACTTGAAATGGCTGAGTGACAGGGGTTGCTGCTGTCACTCAGAACTTGAGATGGACACGTACCTGCTCTCGAATCTAGGACAGTAAGGAAGGCCCTTCTTTGGAGTAAAGAAAGATGAGGAGCACAATCGCCTTTCCAACTCCTGATGGGATCCCTTCCTCTCACAGAAGTACAGAGATCACTACTCTATAGCCAGAAGAGCCTCAGAAAAGGGACATAGAAGATCGGCACGCAGAAGAGCAACAAAGTCAGGTGGGGTATCCACAGGAAAAGCTTTCCACCCTCTTTTCTTTGCTGTTGAACAGATCATGCCCAGTGGATCCAGCAAGAACCCTCAGCCATCTCTGTGCTCACGTTAAAAGGTCTGGGGGACACCTCCAAAGACAGAGTCTAACATTCTCTATGCCATAGGACTATTCCGAGATGTAATTCCTCTAAACTGAAATGATCTTTCAGAAAAACAGACCTGTTTAAATTCAATTCTTGGTGATTAAGAGCTACCTGGAGTCACCTAGGGCTAGCTAGCCCTTTAGAAATGGGCGCTTAGAATTTGCCTAGCTTCAACTTCCAACCATGGCCATCTCCTACTTTCAACAGTAGGGAGAAGCTGCTGCCGTGTCAAAAAGCCACAGGATCTCAAAGGTTTAACCGATCCCTGAGCCTCCGCAATCTTCTCCTGACTCTCCGGGAGTGCTCTGGAGCAAAGCTCAGTGCAATGCCTGAGTGTGACACCAGATGGGATCTCCCCTTCACAGCGAGACCCTACAGAGCAGAGACCGATCTTGCAGCAAGCACGCCTCTTGTCACTCTGGACTGAGCCAAATGCTCCATTATCTCTACCAGCTTCTACAGCACCTTCTAAGGAGTCAGCCAGGCTCACCGGGAAACACCCAGGCACTGAGAAACCATCATTTCTGCTGAAAGCTTATTCCACCAATTAATCCATTTCCTTTTCAGAAACAACTACCCCATTACCTGTGTAAAGTCTGTCTGCCTACAACTTCTAACCACTAGTTAGTATTCTGCTTTTATCTGCCAGACTAAACAGCCTTTCAGACTTAGCTTCCCCTCCAAACTCATTCTGAATTTTCTGCATCTTTTCTAAAAAAAGACCCAGACACCAGAACTGGACACTTGTTCCAATATTTGCCTCATCAAAACCATGCAAAGAGGTCACACTCGCTCCCTGTTCTCTGTAATCCTCCACTTACACCAAAGATTAATTGCACTGTCCCTGTCGCCAAACAGCAAGCTTCTTTCTAAAATGAGTGTTCCACAGCGTCAATACTAATTTCAAAGAAATCTGTAGTCCCGCAGTGACTTCTATCAGTCAAATCCATTACACCAAAGAACCAAATTTTTTTTTTTTTTTTTTTTTTTGCTAAGTCCCATTCCTCAGCAGCTGTGTTTCTGGCAAACAGCTTCTATCCCACCTAGTCTCCAAAACCAGAGCCCCGGTGGTAATTCAGGAGACAGAGCGCTTCCCAGGGATGAGAAGGGGCTGCATGCTTGGGAGAGGCAAAGCAGACAAACATCTGCCTCCCCTCCTTCAGCCATGGTTCACTGCCTCAGCCCTGCTGTCTTGGGCCAGAGGAGAGGAACGGGAGGACACAAGGCAAAGCAAGGGCTGACCCTTGCTTGGGGCATATCTGGGTAAGGCTGGGGATGGGGTTTTGGGACTCTGACAGGGGGAGGTGTGGGTAGACTCTCACCTCCTGGCATAGTCGTACAATGCTCGTTTCCGCTCCTGCAAGGACAGATGTCGCTCCACGGGGGACTTTGCAAATTGCTTTGTAGCTGGCTGGAACAGAAAGCACAAGAGCCATCAGGAGACAGTCAAACAAAGCCAGGAGACCTCCTTAATGGCTCTGCAAGGACCCAGCATGCCAATTCGGTCTCCAGTTTAAAACGCTCCATTCCCCTGACACCATGGCTAGTCCTGAACACAGGCCATCATGCTCTGGCTGCGAGTCATCAGACTAGAGGAGACAACACAACCACCAGAAGTACCTTGGAAGAAGGCACAGCTATGGAGCCCTGGATGCCAGAAGCAGCTGCAGCCTGGGAGGTAGACGGGGCAGGCAGGTCAGTACCAGCGTCCTTACTTTCAGGGAAGAAGGGTACTCTCCCCTCCAGCAAGTTGGCAATGGTGGTATCCACACAGTTGGTTTGGGCTGTAGGGACAAAGAGGATCTGTCAGAAACGGACCTGCTACATCAGGACACTCGCATCCTTGCCGCCATTGTGCTCCACAGCGCAGCAGGGACAAGGTTTCTGCTTTCAGGTATCACAGAAACTTGGCATGGAAGGTGACCCTGCACCCCTGCTAATACCCCAGGCTTACCCAGGTCTATCCTGATGACCTCCAGAGGCACATGAGGCAGCACCTCCTTGACTCGCTGAGCCATTGCCGTGATCCGCATATCCTCAGGAGCAACACCAGTCAGGCTGGAAGGCATCCTGGGCCTGGTTGCCAGGGGCTGGCTTGAGGCTGCAAGAGAAAGAACAGTGGGTGCAAGACGGTGGCCTAAAGGTGCACAGCCTTTGAGTTGCAACAGCTCCACTTTCTCTGGAATGAACTGGCATGATAAGAAAGCCAGACCTCCTGCACACGACCATCATGTCTGCACCCAGGAGGGGTGGTCCTCTCCCTGCCAGCTAGCTACAACACCCAGCCTAGAGGACACAGGCAGCCCCTGCTCCCCAGGGGGATGTTGAACAAGCCTTCTCCTCTCCCTCCACGCACAAGTAACCAAGAGCAGACTGAGGTCTCCCCAAAGGCAAAGCCTAAATGGCAGTTGTCTAGTCAGGGCACTACCCGAAGGCAAAGCCTAAGTGGCAGCTCTGTAGTCAGGACACTAGCCAGGACACCTACCTGGGGCAAAGGGGAGAAGCGATGTGTGTCTCAGCCTCTTCATGTGTTCAGTTTTATCTGCTGCAGTGAGCCGTGTGGATACCACACCCAGCTCCATGGCCAAGAGCTGCAGAAATGTAGACAAGAGTCACATGTACACAACACAACATGCATGACCCAGGCATTCCTATCTTGCAAGGGAGTGTATCAGATGTACAGGCCTGCGTGGAGCCACAGCGAGGGGAAGAGGACTGGGAACTGATTTCTCCAGGGCCTCAGTGATGCATTTCAGTGTTGCATGGAGCACATGAAGGACCAGGAGTAGGCAATATCATCCTGCCAAAACAGGCTGACAGGGAGATACAGGAACTATGAAGTACCCAGTACATAAGGGAAAGGTGGAGAAACAATTGCTTTATTTGATTTGTGGTATTATGAAAAGGGGGTGAAAGGTTTGAACTAGATGGGGAGAGCCTTGATAGCTGGCAGAAAGGATAAATGGGGGCTAGCAAACAGGCTATGGAAAAACTGAATTATAAGGGGCAATAAATACAGGCCAGAGTTCCCATCATACAAACACACCCATCCAGAAATGCCCTTTGCAACTCTGCTTGCACCCCACTCTCCTCTGTGACCATCCCAAAATGCAGCAGTCCTACACATCCCTCTCCCACGTCATCCTCCTACCTCCTGAACTCGGAGCGCAAAATCCTCACTCAGTTCTTCAGCTCGTCTGGGGACAGACGGCATCCACCTGAATGGGGACAACAGCACTGGGCTGACTGCTTCAGGGGCTGCTGGAGGAGCCAGCCCCATCTGGGATCAATAGTGCAATGGTGCTATCCCCACCTCAGCTCTCCCTGTTCACCCCAAATCTCTTCCCGCAAGACGAGCGTCAAACCTCAACACTAGCTTGCAAAATTAAGGGCAAGGCATGGCTCAGAAGACAAAACTGGCTCATTGAATCTTTATTAGCAGTTAAGCATAACATGCGAAGTATCTCCTAACAAAGTCCCCAGAAAGGCCCCAAATGAGGAGATGCTGCCATTAACATGAAAGTAGAAAACAGATCAACAAGACTTGAGCCAGATAAGGCTGGGGAAAACTACAGCACAAGACTTTTCTTTACTGAAATACCCCGACCCCTAAATTTGACTCCAAGCCCCTTCCACTGCCTATGGACCCTTATTCCACTAAAGCTACTCGGCCAGTCCGGGCTCACCTGGGCCCTAGACAGGTGTCTGAACCACCTCTGCAATTTACAAGGGATTGCAGGGAAGAGACAGACACTAGAGGACTGAGCTGCCTGCAGGGAATCACCCATGGGACCTGAGCGACCCTGGGATGAGTTACAGCAGAGCAGCTAGCTTCAAAAATATACCCGGCAAACTTGACATAAAAGCCCTGAGAGACTCCTCTCCTTCACCAACTCAACAAAGGAACCAAGAGCCCTTCCACTTCAGAAGCTGGTTGAAGCTGGTCCAGAAGCTGGACCTGGCACGAACCAAATAATGCTGGACAAAGCCATGCTGAGATACCACAATGAGGGTGCGCATTAGCGCATACCAAGAGATCTCTTACTACGACGGCAAAAACGTCAGGCTCTCTGCCCACCCTAAACCCTGCCCCAAATGAAGAGAGAGAGAGATAGTACCTTACTTGATAAACTGTGAAGGGAACAAAGAAGGTCCAGAGCAGCTCTGTAATCCAGGAGGAGTCAGCCACACTCTGGGGAAGAGAGCACAATGAGATTGCGGACCACAAAACACAAGCTAGTCGGGTCTCCATCAGGGAATCAGGCGGGCAGAACACAGCTAAGCCATGGCAGCGAGTAACAGATACACGGGTAGAGAGATGTGGAGGGCTGGGAAAGAAGGAATGGCAAACCCAGGGTGCAGTGAGAGCAAGCCCCGGGGCAGATTCACCTTCATTAGTCTTCAACAGGCAGAGGAAGAGAGTCAAAGTTTTCACTGCTCTGAATCATCTTTTCCTACTACTAGGATAACAAGATTTTCCCTCAATATCCCCACATTCCCTACTAGACTGTGCCTTTAGAAAGGACTGAAAATGCCTTAACACCTACTAACAATTCCTTAGAATCACAAACAATCCTCCCTTATTCTGATGGGAACAGCCCATGTAATGTCTCAACTCCCATAAGCTTTCTCTCTTCATTTCCAAAGAGGCCACACTGTGAAGCCTTAAGCAACTGTTCTCTTTGAAGATAAATCATTAAAGGCGAGCGTAATTTATTACCTTCTTCCTTTTTCTAAAAATTAGTAAATAACCTTTTCCCTAAGAAGTACTGTGATGCCTGCCAGCAGAGAGCACTGGAACAGGCACTCCGAAGCGGTGGGCTCTCCATCCTTCTCAATGGGACACAGCCCCGAGCAGCTGGATCATACTCAGAAGCCAGTCTGACTGTGAGCAGAAAGCTGAAGTAAAGACCTCCAGAGATTCCCCCCAATCTACACTTTTCAATGATTCTGAAGAATTTGCTATTGAATGGACGTTGTTCCTAGGATTTTTGTAGTTGGTAAGTTTTATCCTGCAGCGAACAAACTTTCCACAAACTGGTGAGAACACCATCTCACGATCTACAGCTCACAATGTAGCTGCCTTGGCTTCTTTTACACCTGACTGTCCTCGACCAAAGCAGCGTGGCTCCAAGACAGGCCTCGTGTCTAGTTTATTCCACGGCCTGGAAAGAGGTGCTATAAATGAGAAAAGCCCGGAAACCACAGCCACCAAGGGTAACATAAAGAAGCCTCATCTCCTGGATAAACAAATCTAAGAAACTAAAATCAAATGCCTTATAGTGATGCCAATAGCCAGAGTTCAGTTACGCTGCCTTGTGCCACAGAACAACAGCCTCCTTCAAAATTCCAACCGACTGGAGCTGGAGAAAATTCTTTCTTAAACCCAAATTTGGTGGTTTGCTCAGCCCAGTGTCTGATATATATCACACAGGTGTCTAAGAAAGCTTTCTGTAAAGTACTGATCGAACCATTTGAAGTATCACATCGCCAGTCTCAGAAGTTTCTGATGGTTTAAAATTACATAAGAAATCCACCAGGATTTACTTAGCCGAAGTACATGAAGGGCAAAAAGTCCCGTTCAACCTCTGAAGGTAAAAATCTGAGCCAAGAAGTGACTATAAACAGTATCTTCAAACAGATCTGCAGTTACGTGCATGCTCTTCTCCCCAACATTCATGAAAGAAAGGATACACAGACAAATATTCAACTTGTCACATCTCACAGTATTTCTTGGAGGAGCCAAAACCATAAAAAGATAAACAGAACAGGACAGCCCTCCCACTTCTCTGGAGTAGTCATTAAAAAATTTCAAGTATCCTCACTGTTAGAAAACTGCATCTTAATCCAAAAGTGAACTTGTGCAGTACCAACATTTAGTCTCAGCACCTACAAAGACTGCCGCTGTGCGCTTTGTCAGAAAAAAAGTAAGAATTCTCCACTCTTAAGCCTCTTCTCCAACATGCAAGCAGCTATCCACAACAATCTCTCTGTCTTTTCTCTGATAAACTGATTTAAGCTGAGTGCCTTTAAGTGTTGTTCTCTGGATTCTGCATCATGCTTATGGCCTCCTGGAACTCTCTCTACTACTGCCCCACTTTCTTGGCAGCAGGGTTACCAAAGCTTTGCATAATATTTTAACAGTTTTCATCACTGCACACATCCAGCTAACAGTGTTCCTCACCCTGCCAGATATTCCTCTTGTTATGCACCCACAGACCACATTAGACTTACAAGTAACAGCCGTTCACGGGCAGCTATCAGTAATTCACTGGATCACAGTCAATCATCTAGCTTCTTCATTATGCACTAACCTGAACTTTACTAGCAGTGACCTCAATATTGTCACCTGCAGCGCCGATAAAAGCACTAAATAGCAAAGCACTAATCCCTAACAGAATCGCACTTTAAAAATACCTGCATGCTGATGTTTTAGTACGGACAGTGATGTTTTGTGACCTGCTGGTAAGTGACTTTAAATCTAGCCACTGTGCCCTGGCTACCTTAAAAAGATGGACAATAGAGAATCAACTAAAATGTCAGACAAATATAAAATGTGTCTTTTAATCAAGTAGATCCATAAATCATTATCAAGAAATAAGAAATTCAATAAAATCTCACTCGGTAAATAAGCTGAGAAGAGTTTTATTCCAACCTATTTAGCAGCACTAGTATTACCATCATGAACTTTGCCTCTTTTCTGAAGCTAATGTTGCATCATGTTACAGATCCGCATTTGGGAGACGAGTTCAAGAACCTACTCCAGAGAGCCTTGCATAAGCTTTGGCATGTCAGCCAGTCTCCACTGTGGCTGGAGCTATTCTTTCAAAGCACATTAAAAGAAGGGAGGTCACAAAGAGGAGATGAGACAGAGTGATGCTATGAAGCCAGATGGTACATTGTTAGACAGCTGAGCCACTAAAACTTTTATCAAAATTGCCAGCGTAACTAAAAGAGTACTGACTTAGTGGAAGTTCCCTGGGAAAGGCACTTGGAAAAACAGCGTTAGCACTGAGAAGCTAGTCCTTGGGGTGATAGGACACAAGGCCAGGCTGCACTACCCACAGGCTTCAAAGCAGAAGCAGAATTAACGGCATCGCCAAGACCCTCACACAGTGCACGCCTCCACAACTCCTCCTTGCCCTACGTCCCTGACTCACCACAGTGATCAAAGGCCTCTGAACTTGTAGGGCAACTGGCTGTACCACATCCAAGATTGAGAACGGCCAAGAGCTGAAAAGGAAGAATTCAGCAGTGAATTACCCCAAAGCTAAAACAAAACGACGACAGCCCCGCCGCAGGAATACCCATTCCTAGTACCTGAAGCGGAGCAAGCCGGCCCGGCCATTGGTGGCAGCCTCCTCTGGGAACAGCAGCAGTGGTGGGTTTCCCCTGTGGGACGAATACACCTTCAGGGAATCCACCAGCTCTGCTCGGCTTCCTGTTACTCCCAGCTCCATGAATCCCCGTGACCAGCAGATGAAGCCAGGGGCACCGTTCAACGCCGGCTGCAAGGGCAAACAAGAGTAAGGAAGAAATGCCATCCTCCCCTCCCCTCAAGGCCTACTTTCCAAGATGACGCTGGGAGACAAAGTTCCTGCTTATTAGCAAAAATGCCTGTGGGAGCTGAGAGAGCAACCTGCAGGCTAAAAGCACTAGTAGCAGAGAACATGTTACTGCTAGGCTTCAGTAACTGCTCTGGCCCCAATTCCTTAGAAATTTGATTCCTAATCTTCAGTTCAGACTGTATCCTGTCTGCCAGAGAAACAAACACCCTCCGTGCCCTGGGCAACAACCATGTTTCCCCATGTTCTCTCTAGTTGTTCCTGACATGCTTGGCAAAGGACATACTACTTCCAGGAGTTACTTTTCTCCAGGTACAGAGCAAATCTACTGCTGTTAAGGACATAGGACCAACCAACTCACTCCCAGGCACATTCAGAGCCTGTTGATTCAGGAACTGCACACGTAAGGAACTTCACAAGAGTACAGGGAAAGTTACACAACCACCAGCCCAGCAGAATAACCCGAGCACCAATGCCCCACCATGCAGCTCCCCTCAGCACTCCTCTGCAGTGCAGCCAGCTGTCCACACACACAGAAGTGGCACCCAATGCTGTGGGGAAACCCCACAATCAACTCTGCTTCTGCAACAGCCTATGTGAAAGGCCAGAAAAAGACAGAGATGCCTACTCTTTCAATAAAATCAATACCCACTGCAACATTTTCTGTTCCTCCTTACCCTGTTTCTTTTCTTCATGCAGAACCTAACAGCATGGCACTGAACCACAGAAAAAAACTCAAGGCTTGTGCAATCCTGGGTTAATAAATAAGAACTGAAGAAGACCATGGCAACACCTAAATTCTGAAAGAGCTCTCTGTGCACTTCTGTTGGAGAGAGGTGCTTCCAGACCTGCCATGCTCAGCTCCAAGTTACTCACCGTATTACATGAGGTTAGAAGATTGATGACGTTGTGATCAAATTGCGTCACGTGGTTGGCAATATACACCCTCACATTGACATCACGAAACTGGGGATCACTTTGCCGCACAAATAAGCCCAGCACTGAGCACATCACACGTACAATAAACCTGAGAGGGGGGAAAGTGGTTTCCTCAAGTCCTGCAGTCTGAGACACTCCTGGCTTACACACCCAATAAACAGAACAGAGACCTGGGAGTTCACATAACTTCAGGAAGGACACTGGTACAAAATGGAAATGATATGACAGATGTCTGGGACAGGAATTGTTGGGGGGCTGCAGTTGGGGCTGAAGGCTGCCTGCAGAGCTGTAGCTGCAGCATGAAATATGGGGCAGCAAGCCACCACAGAAAGTCTTAGCAGGATACTCAGCTGATCCAAGTGTTCCAGATCAGTCCTTGAGCACTCAAGAGGCAATTGCCAGGTTTAGCCTTGGCAGAGAAGGACACCTTCATGGGTCCCGGGAATAAAGAGTCCCAAAAGCACAGTTCCCTGTAAACCTCTGCATAAGCCAAGCCTCCTCCATGGCTAAGGACCCCAAACGGGCAAGGGCAACCCTCCCACCCCATGCTGCCCCACAGCACTGTCTGCACACCCCATCCCCACCCTAGGCAACAAGAGGAGCTCCATGCCATGGGGAGAGCCAGGCCCACGCACCGTCGCAACACGCTGTCAGGCAGAGCGCAGCTGACCAGAAAGACATGTACACCAATGAAGACGCGCAGGACGAGCAGGCAGAGCCCCACGGGTGCGTAGAGCAGCAGGGCCAGAAGCAGGAACCCATCAGTCGGAAACCTGTAGGGCCAAAGAGCAGCACAGATAGCCTGAGCACGGCTGGGATGCCTGCGGGATAGTCGGATCCCCAGCTGCCCGCCCGGGTCCTCCCCAGAGATCACCCTGCGTCCCCCATTCTGCATAACCTCCCGGGCCTCCCCAGCGAGATACCCAGCCCATCCCAGGGCTCCCCGCGGGCCTCCCGGTCACACCCTGGACCCTCACCGGTCCCCCCACGGGACACCCCGACCCTTCCCATGGAGCTCCCGTGGAATACCCCTTTTCCCAGCGGACCGCCGGGGCCTCCTCCCGGGGACACCCCGGCTTCCTGCGCGGGCCTCCCCCGGGAGCCCGCGGCCCGCTCCCGCGAAACACAGAGAGGGCCACACGCGCTCCCCAGGCCGCCGCGGCTCTCACCGGTGCGAGTCAAAGAGCCGCTCGGGGCCCGGGGCCGCAGAAGGCTCCATCCCCGCCGCACCCGATACCTCAGCGGCGCCCGACACCTGCCGCCATCTTCCCCCGCGGCCGCCCGCCTGGCCCGCGCGGGGCAGCCTGGGAGGCACGGCGCCTTCCCGGCGTGCACCGCGCCGCCCCCCTCCCCCCGGCCCCAACTCTCTCTCTCTCGCCACGGGCCCTCGACGGCCGGTTGAGAGGGCGGTTGGCGGGTCCGGCGGGCCCGGTGAGCTGCTCTCGTCTCAAAGCCTCCCTGCCCTCCCCCGCCGGCGGCTGCGCTACGACTGGCGGCGCGGCTGGCGGGAGGACTACAGCTCCCAGAGTGCTCCGCGGCGGACTACATGTTCCGAGAGGCTTCCGCCTCAGGACTACGACTCCCAGCGTGCCTCGCGGCGGGGCTGCACCTCCCGGCGGGGCTGCACCTCCCGGCGGGCCTGGCGGGCCGGGACTTCAGCTCCCAGCGTGCCCCGCGGGCGGGCGCCGGAGCAGCATGGCGGCGCTGGCGCGGTGGTGGCGCGTCCCTCTGCGGCCGGGCGCGGTGCGGTGGTGCCGGGCGCTGTGCGGGGCTACCGAGGCCCGTCCTCCGCCCCCACCGCCTCCTCCCTGTCCCCCTCCTCCTCCCTCCGCCAGGGGCCGGGCGCTGGCGGCGGCGCTGGGGGCCGGGGCGGCGGCGCTGGTGCTGCTGTGGGCCCGGGAGGGCGAGGGCCGCCGGCCCGCGCTGCCCGCTCTGCGGGCCGCCGTGCCCGCCCCGCCGCCGCCGCCGCCCGCCTCGCCCCGCGCCGCCTTCAACTTCATCGCCGATGTGGTGGAGAAGACGGCGCCCGCACTGGTCTACGTGGAGATCGTGGGCAGGTACTGGCACCGGGCGGCCGCCCCCGGCCCCGTCCGCGGCCCCCTGCGGAGCTGGCGTCCCCGCTACCGGATGGGGAGCTTTCCCTCTTGACCCTGTCCCGGTCTCCTCCCGCTCTGTCCTTCCGAGAAGGGTCTGGTCCCGTCCTCCCCACACCCCCCAGGGAGGGATCCCCCGACTCTCCCCGCTCCCTCGGCTGCACAGCCCCCCCCGCCCCCCCAGGCTCCCTGCACAGTGCAGTCTCCCCCCCCCGCCACCTCCCGGGCCTCCACTGGCCTCTCCCGCGGCCGCCCCATCTTGCGTCCCTGGCAGCCTGAACCGGGCATGGCATCCAGGCAGGGTCCCACAAGTGCCACGGGAGGGATGGATCCGTCCCCTTGCCCCGCTGCCTGCTCCCGCAGCCGGCCCACAGTCAGCCTTTGCCACAGGGACACGTCACTGCTGCACTGCCACCTTCTTGTCCTCCGGGACTGTTTTGGCAAAACTGCCTTCTAGGCCGCAGCCCCAGGCTGTCCTGTGGCGTGGGGTTACTCTGTCCCAGGAACACGACTTTGCATTTACGTTTGAACTCCATAATGTACATGTCATCCTGTGTCTCCAGCCCGTTAAGGCACCTCTGAGTAGTAGCTCTGCCTTTTGGCTCGTTGACCGCTCCCTCCAGTGTGGTGTCACCTGCAGGCTTGCTGAGCGTGTGTAGTGTCTCATCCTCTGGTTCATGAACATGAAAGGTATTAAATGGCCCTTCTCTCGGTTCCTGAGGCATGCTGTTAGTAGCTGACCACCAGCTGGACTTGGGCCTTAGTGGTCCAGCCAGTTTTCCATTCACCTGATCTGGTTATCAGCCCACGTCACCTGCGTGGCTAGAAGGGTACCACAGGAGACCACGTTGAAAGCCTGCTTAGGGTAAACAATATCCACTGCTCACCCCTTATCTGCACGGTCACTTGTCTGACCCTAGAAGTCAGCCAGGTTGGTCAACCATGATTTGGCATTGGTAAGTCCGTGCTGGCTGCTCTCAGTCCCCTTGTGTGCTGTGTGCCGGGAAATGGTTTCTGGGAGCATTTGCTCCGTAACTTTCCCAGAGACGGGGGCGAAGCTGACTGACCTGCAGTGTTCAGGACCCTCTTTCCTGGCAATTTTGCAGGCTGGTGTGATGTTTGCCTTTTTCCAGCCATCAGGAGCCCCCCTTTACCACTGTGACGTTTGAGCCCTCACAGGCACATCAGCCATCCCCCTCGTGTGTATCCTGTCTGGTGCCATGGACTCATGCGTGTCCAGTTGGCTTCAGCGATCCCTCCCTTGATCTTCTTCTGTGTGATGCTGCATTCTGACAGACTGCCTCAGGGCACAGGGACTTGGGAGGCCCAAGGAACAAGGCAAAAAGGCACTCATCACCTCAGCCCTTTCTGTGTCCTGTGTCACTAGGTCCCTTCCCCCACTCAGCACCAGGCCTTCCCGCAGAGGTCGGGGGATTGACATCCGCCATGGGGACCAGGGCCTGCAGTCATAAGTCTTCCTCTAGCTGTCTAAAGAAGATGTACCCATCACTTCCCAAGTCGTTATTACCTGCTCTGAGGCAAGGCTCTGTGTGTTCAGGCTACTTCTTTGTGCAGACCACAATCTCTTCTACTTAGCTCCTTGTTGCTCTTTCCCAAAGAGCATGCGCCATTTATTGCAGCTCTCCACTCATGTAAACTTCCCACCATGCCTCTATAGCCCTAGTGGGATTGTACCTTTGCAGTTGTGCACGGAATCCTGATTCCTGCTTGTTCCCCTGTTGCGTGCGTGTTTGTCCAGGCTCTTGAGATGGGGGCCTTTCATGGAGAGGTGAAGGAGCCTCCCCCAGCATGCTGTTGCCCAGACATCCTCACTGTCCTCTGTTTTTTTTCCAGGCCTACCAGTCTGGGCCACCCAGTCTGCCTGGCCCCTGCCTGCCCTCCCTCCCCAGAGTCCCCACCAGTCCCCTCAGGGTCACTTGCCACCCCTTCCTGATCTGTGCCCACCTTGCAGGCATCCCTTTTCAGGCCGTGATGTGCCCATCTCTAATGGCTCGGGTTTTCTGGTGTCTCCGGATGGGCTTATTGTGACCAACGCACACGTGGTGGCAAACCGGCGGCGAGTGCGGGTGAAGCTGGCCAGTGGTGAGCAGTATGATGCTGTGGTGCAAGACGTGGACCAGGTTGCAGACATTGCTACCATCAAGATCAAGCCTAAGGTGCACATTGTGGTTGTGGAGACCCTCCCTTCATTCCCTCCCATCCGCTCACCATCCTCCTCTCTTCCAGCATCCGCTGCCCACCCTGCCCCTTGGGCGTTCCTCTGAGGTGCGGCAGGGAGAGTTTGTGGTGGCCATGGGCAGCCCGTTCGCCCTGCAGAACACCATCACCTCTGGCATCGTCAGCTCTGCCCAGCGGGGCAGCCGGGAGCTGGGCCTGACCGCCTCTGACATGGAGTACATCCAGACTGATGCTGCTATCGATGTAAGGGGAGCTTGCGGTGCACGGCGGGTTGGCACCTCATCCTGGCTGCCCTCTTTGGGGAGGGGTGGAGCTGGGGAAGGGCTGTGGGTGCTGTGAGGTCAGAGGAGGCTGGACACAGAGCACTGGGAGATGAAGGGATTCTGGCCGGTCACCCAGGCGCTGGCTGCGTTTCTTGGCCTGACCCTGTCTTCTGGACTCTGCCTCCCTGCCGCGGGTCCTGCTGTGTGGGGATGTTGCTTTCATGGCCTGTTTACTGCTCTCTCCTCTGCTGCAGTTTGGGAACTCCGGGGGCCCCCTTGTCAACTTGGTAAGTTCTCCTGCTTGCACCGTCGCTGGCCGGGGCAGAAGTGTGCCGCATGCCCTTCAGTCTGTGCCCCCTGGGGCTTGGTGCCTGGGGGGAGGGACCGTGCATGCTCCAGGCTTCTTGTGAGGAGGAGCAGGGGATCGGCCCAGTGTGGGAGCCCTGTGCGGCATCTGTTTCAGGGAGGCCGAACTGATGGGACCCTGGTGTGGCGGAGGCGAGCCCTACCCTGGTGAGGCCGGCTTGGCTGATGCTGGCAGGGCAGAGGGAGGGGCTGCGTGGGATGCAGCCCATGGGACCAGTCCTCACCCAGCCTCAGCAGGGTTGGGCAGGCAGCAGAAGCAGCAGGCTGGGAAGGGATGGGTGCACAGGCGAGACTCCAGGCTTGCACAGTAGTTCCCCCCCTCTCCCCAGCGATGCAGGCTGGATAGCACGGTCTTTTCCCCTGCAGGATGGCGAAGTGATTGGGGTGAACACTATGAAGGTGACATCAGGCATCTCTTTTGCCATCCCCTCAGACCGGCTGCGGAAGTTCCTGCAAAAGGAGGAGCAGCGCAAAAGTGAGTTGGGTGCCACCCTGCTCAGGTATTGGGAGAAGGAAAAGGATGGAAGAGGGAAGCTCTGGCACAGCTGGGCTCCCTCTGAGAGAAGGGCAAGCAGAGCGGGAGAAAGAGTATTTGGGGGTAAGAAGACGCTCCCATCCGGCATGAAACTCCCCTCTGCCATGGGAAAGCTGTGCTGCTACTTCCCTGCCCACAGGGGCCTAACAAACTGCAAGAAGGATGCTGGCCTGCATCTGCTGCAGATAAAGACTTTTCAAGTGTCTCAAGTAGCTTGCACTTAAGTCTCCAGGAGTATGTGAGGATTTTTTTTTTTTTTTTTTTTTTTTTTTCATTAGATCTCAACATATGGCAAAAAAGGGAAAGGATGACCTGGAAACTGGGGGCTGCTTAGCCTTGTGTGTACTAATGGAAATGCAGGTGCAGGATTCAGCTGTATCATAAAGGACAAGTAGTTAATTTAGTCATGTAGAGCATCGCTTCTTTTTGTTCCTTTGTGTTTGTGATAATTTATTTAATGCAGACTCTTGCTATCTGGTTCTCATGTTGACACCATGCAGTGATATTCTCAGTCAAAAAATGACAACTCAGGCTAGGAAAACAAACTATGCAGTAGCTATAAAGCTCTAACTGGTAAAGGGAACTTAAGTAAGCTGTTAGTAGGGAATCGGAATGACTCCCTCTGCACGATCTCTGCCTTGAGGTGTGTGGGCTTTGTGACTTGTCTGGCTCAGCCCAGCACTATTTTGAGCTCGTGTCTGTTTTCAACCTTGTCATTTGATGTCCTTTCCTTCAACAGGCTCTTGGTTTGGCAATGCGGAGACAAAGCGCCGTTACATAGGGGTAATGATGTTGACTCTTACACCAAGGTATGTGTTCTAAGGTCGGGGGCCAACAGACTGGTCTTGTTGGGGCGTGTTGACTGTGCGATGGGATCTTCCAAACTAAGTGAGAGTGCCTGTTTTTGGGAAGATTGTCTTCACACCTTAAGCATTCACTCTCAAATCTCTTTGTGCTCATGTTATGTTTAGACTCCAGACTGTGTCAGAGGAAAATGAGAAGCTTGCAAGTTTCTACACTTATGGCAGAATCTGTCAGCAGATAAAAAGTCGCTGAACCTACCCCCCAGAGTGCCAGATCAGTCTATAATTGTCATTGGGAGGAGTTCGTTAAAGAGCCCTTGCAACACAGCATGAATGAAAAGCCACCAGAAATATTGTGTAATTAATAGATACACAATGTGCCAAATGAAAGTTGTGATGAAACAGTTGGGCGAGTTGTGTTCTCTGGGAGGAGGGATCTACCAGGTGAATTGCTGTGATGCAGAAACAGTTCTAGAATGTGGGACTTTCAGAATAAGAAATGGCAAGTTTGCCTGCAGTAGAGTTGACTGAGGGAGGAGGTAACCGGGTAGGAGAGCAGGCTGTGTTGGCACACACAGCGTGGCTGCCACCCAGAGGGTGGTGTGGGGCTCCTGGGTTTCAGGAGGAAGCCTGGGTGCTGCCTCTGGAGAGAAGTCATCATGGTGCTGACCAGTACAACACTGGCAAGTGGGAAGAGGATGACTTCTTGTGGGTCTGAGACTTTTCACAGCCTCCTGGCTATGGCTTGGGGAGAGCATTGTGTTACCTCTGCATCTCAAGGAACGCTCTGGTCAGCAAAAAGGACTGCAGACAGACAACCTGCTTGGGTCTGATAGAGGGATCACCTGCTACCCTTGCTTCAGCTGGTCCCCAAGATGTGCCTGTGGCCTTGGCTGCCAACCAAGCACCCTGAGACAGGTGCCCTACAGGCAGTGGCAGCTGTGCCCTGCTGAGGGCTGGACAGCCCTGGTCAGCCCTGCACAGAGAGCTCTGCTCAGGGCTGCGAGCCCTGGGAGGGAGTTGCTGCAGGAGCTATACCTGAACGCCTGCCAGCAGCCTCCTAGATGCAGCAAGTGCATGTGTTAGGAGTGGACCTGCACTCTCACCACAGAGCAGTTCTCCTTTTCAAGGACAGAGTGCCTGCTCTGGTTCCTTGGCTCTTGAAGCCATCTTACACGAGACCTTCAACTGACTCTTGGGGCTCAGCATGCTAGTGGGGTTGGTGGTTGTAGCGTGGTTGGCAGGAACACCTTTCAGGGCAGTGCTCTGCCCTTCCTAAATCTCTTGTGACTCCTGTGTGTTGGTTGGGTTTGTGGGCTGCCTGCACCTCTGGACGCCACGAGCAGTTTCTGGGGTTCCTGCCTGGGACACAAACAGAGAAGCAGATGCTCTGTGCCTCCTGAGATTCAGGACGGTGCGGTGGGTGGGGGAATGCTGTCAGCATTGCTGGCATGCCCCATAGATGCCCACATGCCCAGTAGATGGTGCTGGTACTCAAAACCTGTGCGATGTGGGAGCCCAACCTCCTCCTCCTTCACTGGACAGGCATGCAGGATGAAGTCTGTCAGGGAAGAAGCATGAAATGCTTAGGACATGGCTCCTCAGAAGCAGATCCTGCTTCAGCAGAGCCAGTGAGCAGTCTGGCAGCTGGTCCTGGGAAACCATCTGACTGCAAAGCTTGTTTGTGCCCTGTTGCTGGGAAGATCTTCCAACAAGGGATTGCTTGCCTTGGAATTGGGTGATTACACTGTCTGAATATGCTCATTTGAAAGGCCAGAAACTTGCCCTAGCACAGGAATAAGGAGGAGCTGCATGTTGGGTACAAGCTCCTTGGCATCCTGGTCCTGCAGCACAGATTGTCTGGCAGGCAAGAGCTTCCTGAAACACTAAGCCTTTGCTCTGCTACCCGAAGGGAACGGAGGTGTGCCAATGGCTTTGAGCTCAGCTGTAGTGGAGCTCATAGGTACCCTTGCCTTGGCCACAAAAAGCCAGGGGAAGAGACAGGGCCCTGGCTAGCACAGCCCTCTGCAGTCATCTTACAGCATGCAGTAAGTAGGGACTGAGCAAAAGTCTTGAAAATGGCAAAGGAAAGAGACGCTGATTATTTGGAACAGGTTCTACATGAAACTGCTGCCGGGGTGTGTTGATGGTCGAGATGTTACTAGAGGGACGTCCAAAACATGGGTTGGTTCTTCATGCAATGTGTGATAGAATTTGCTGATGTTGTAGGGTTCAAAAGACCAACTAGGAAACTTTACAGAAGAAAAATCTTACTGGCTTTCAAATGCAAAGATGCAGTGTTACAGCTTGGGAGCTTCCTGAGCCAGGCAGCAGGAGGCCATAGGCATCTGGGGAACTATTTCGTCTGCAGCTGGTGTTGTAAGTGATAGGGTGCTGGGGAAGATGGACCCCCTCATCTGACTGACCTGTGGACTGGGTCTGGCTGGGATGGAGTCATTTTCTTCATAGCAGCCCACATGGTGCTGTGTGTTAGATCTGTGACCAAAACTGTTGGTAACACACAGATGTTTTAGCTGTTGCTGAACAGTGGTTACTCAGCGTCAAGGCCTGCCCTGTTCCTCAGCTGGCACCCCCAGGGAGGAGGCTGGGAGGGGACACAGCCAGGACAGCTGACCTGAACTGACCATGCTGTATGACATCATGCTCAGCAATAAAACTGAGGGGAGTTTTTCCAGGGTAGCCATTGCTCAGGAATTTGCTGGACATCAGTCCACTGGTGGGAGGTGGTCAGTGAATGCCTTTGCATTACTTGCCTTTTTTTTTTTTTTTCCCGCTTTTTTTTTTTTCTTTTCTTTCTTCGCCTGTTGAACTATCTTTATCTAGACCCACAAGTTTTCTTGCTTTTGCCTTTCAAATAGTTTCCCCCATCCTGCTGGGGGAGTGACCGAGCAACTAGGTGGAGACTTAGCTGCCAGCCTGGGTTAACAACCCATGGCAATCAGTGCAGCCACACTTAGTGCTGCGTAGCCTAAAATCATGTATTTGCTACGTTAGTACAGAGACCTGTTTAAGGGCATGTATTGTTCAGCTTTAATGACTGAGGCAAAGAAGCAGACTTGACTTAGTAAACATGCAGACCACATCAGATTGGTAGTTCTATCAGTAGTGCCCAGTGACAGGACAAGAGGCAACAGGCAAACTGAAACACGTGAGATTCCATCTGAACACAAGAAGTCACTTTTTTACTGTGAGGAGGGTGGTCAAAGCCTGGCACAGGTTGCCTGGAGAGGTCGGAGAGTCTCCAGCCTTGGAGATACTCAAAACCTGACTGGACACAGTCCTGGGCAACCTGCTCCGACTGAACCTGCTTGAGCTGGGGGGTTGGGATAGATGATCTCAAGACGTCTCTTCCAACCTCAACCATGCTGTGATCCTGTGAAATCAAGAAGGGATGGCAGCTTGCAAAGGTCTGTGAAAAGGTACGATAGAGTTCAGCAAGGACTGTTGCGAAGTGGGGAGCCATTACTGACTGACTGAACCTGATGAGGAGCAAGGAGCTGGGCAGAGAGACCGTGAGAGTTTCTGGGGCTGCACTGGATCAGAGCTGATGCACAGTGTGTAAGGGAAGAATGCTGTTTACATGATGCACAATCTCTCCACTCTGGTGAGATCCAGCTGGAGTGCTGTGTCCAGTTCTGGATGCTTTCAGGAGGGGTGAGGAGCAGTTGGAGAGAGTCCAAAGAGGAGCAGTGAGAGGTGCAGAACTTAAGCTAGGTTTAGAAAACCTAACCTGTGGGAAGATTGGAGGAACTGGGATCATTTAGTCTATAGACTCTGGAGGAGAAATGTGGGTATACCTCTGCTTGACACGTCTGGCAAAAAGAGGGGGCATAGCTTTTGTTCTGTGTCCTACCCGCCAAAGGCAGAGAAGTGAAACTGCAGCAGGGGAGGGGTAGATCTGATACCAGGAAGGGTGGTCTGATGTGGGGCTGCTCAGACAGGGGATGTGTATCACCAGCAGCTGTGATCTGGCTGGCAGCTGCTCTAGTAGTTTGCAGCTCTCCCTGGTGTAGTTAGGACTTTTGTCCTCTAGTTTTTGATGGGGAGATGGTGGTGTTTGGATGCCCCTGGACTTTGCAGCTGGTTGCTTGTGCTTAGCAGCATGCAGGGATGCAGGAGGGGAGGTTCTGCGCTGTGGTCTCCAAGCCTGTGCAGCCGTGGTGCGGTGGGAGCCCTGCTTTGCCTCCCAGCTCCTTGTCTAATGCTGATTTTCTCTCTGCAGCATCCTGGCTGAGCTGAAGCTGCGTGACCCCAGCTTCCCCGATGTCTCCTATGGAGTGCTAATCCACAAGGTGATCATTGGCTCCCCAGCCCATCAGTAAGTGCTGCCCTGTGCCTTGGGGGGTGGCATGAGAGAGTAACTATGCAGGATGAGATGTATTTAGCTCTGAGTGTTTTGCGCCAGAGCAGCAGGGCTTGGGCCCTGCAGCAGAAACCAACTGGTGACCCTTGCCCAGGCTTGGTGTCCAGTTGGCCAAGGTACCTGTGTGGCTGGAGGAACACCTGGTGCAGCAGCACAAGCCTCCTGTAGTGCCTGGCTCTCCTTCCTCTGGGAAGATGAAGCTGACTGTCTGCTTTGCCCACTGCGCACTTCTGTCGTCATTCTCCCCACAGGGCAGGGATGAAGGCAGGTGACGTTGTGCTGGAGATCAACGGGCAGGCATCGCGCCGCGCGGAGGATGTGTATGAGGCAGTACGGACACAGCAGAACCTGGCCTTGCTGGTGCGGCGTGGCTACGACACTTTGCTGGTGAGCGTTGTCCCTGAGGTCACGGAGTAGCGGTGCTGTCGTGCAGGCTGCTGCAGGCGCTGGCTGGCGGTGCTGGCCGAGAGCCGAGGACGTGGGACTGAGCTGCGTCTATGTGCCACTCAGGGAGAGACTGAGAGCTTGTGAGGGACTGGAAGGGGCCAGGCAGAGGGGCCCAGCCCAGTGCTTGGGTGGACTCGTGGTGCAACTGTTCCCCTCTGTACTCAAATAAAGCACTTTTCTAGGGACCCCCCGTGCCATGTGGCCTCCTTCCCAGGGCAGCGGCAGTTGCCTAGGGGAGTCTGGGCTGTGTGGGACCCTGCCCTTCCTGTCAGTCCTCACAAGTCCTTCCAGCTGGGGAGGAGCACACTGGCTGTGCCTACAGGGACCTCCTCTGTGTTAGAGTAGAGGTGTCCTACTACCCACTCGGTACCTGTACAGGCTGGAATCCAACTCCTCCATCTGTAACACATGGGCACGCGTTGAGCCATGGCTCGTGAGGCCACCTCCTCTGCGAGTGAGAGCGGCCCTGGAGCTGCTCTGGGGCAGGGTTTGCCAGGGCGGCTGTCCCTGCCTCCCTGGTGTGCCAGCTGAGGTGGTCCTTGGCAACGCTTGCTACTGAGGCTGTGCCCACAAGGCCAGAGGGAGATGGCAGATGAACATCTGGTCAAATTGCTTCCACTGGGAGCATTGCAAATACTCTAAGGTCTGCATCCACGTCTGCACCCGAGAAGCAGCTTTCCAGGCCATGGTGAAAGGGGTGTCTGGATGCTGGACTCTGAGATGGCCCGGGCAGTGTGTCTCCCTGGCCCTGATGTTTGGGAGGGCCAAAGGTGGGAGCCTGTACCAGGACTATGTGTACCTCCTTGGTGCTGGCTGTCCCTCCCCCATCCCAGTGTCTGTCGATGCTGGAGCACTGCTCTCCCACGCACACGGCCTGGACTCTGGGGACAGTTGGGGCCCTCCCTGTGCTCTGCAGCTGGTGGCCGAAAGCCCAGCCGGCCCTTCTGGGAAGGAGCAGCTCCGTCTGTTCCTCGCCTTCCTGGAAGAGCCCCTGCTCCGCTCCGGCCCCTGCCAGAGGCTGTGGGAGGCAGGCAGCTCTGCAGCAAGGGCTGCTTTGAGGGGTTGTGTCCGGCCCAGCTCCAGCAGGAGGAATGTGTGTGTCGAGCCAGGCCCTGCCTGTGACGGGGCTTCCGAGCCCTCACCCCTGCCTGTTATTTTTAGAAGATGAAAGAAGCATAGTTCCTTGGGGTGCTGTGGCGAAGGGTGGCTCTGAGACGCTGCTCCCCCCCTGTGCTCCTCCCGCCCCAGAGAACAGGCCTCCTTTCAGGCAGCCCTGGCCTCGCCAGAGGAATTTGCTCCCCTGGCAAGCCCCAGCCAGCTGCTCGCAGGGGAAATAGCTGAGACGCCGGGCGGTGTTTCTCACATAGCTGCTCCGGCAGCGCTGACCGCAGTGCTTTCCATTGCTTGGAGCCAGGGCCTGCCCCAGCCCAGCCACCAGCTACCCCTCTCCTCCTCCCTGGGCACCGGGAGGAGCGGTCTGTCCCCCAGCAGTGTGGAGGTGGCTGAAGCTGCCTCTCTGTGCTGCTCTCTGCTGTAGATGGGACCAGAGCGTGTGGCTGAGGCGCGAGGGCTGCAGGAGCTGGGGTGTCCCTCCCTTTGCCCTTGTGTCATGTCCTTGTTCTCTGCCCCAAGCGCCTCTGCTGGGCTCTGCTCCCTCTGCGCCAGTCGAGGTAGCCCATCTGTGCTGCAAGACTGCAGTCCTTGTGGGTCACAGCCCCGTGGTGGGATTTCTGCTCGGTAACGGTTGCATTGCATCTGGTGTGGGGGAACCAGCACTTCACCACATCCCTGCTGCACCAGGGCGGCCCCGTCTGTTCCCACGGGTGCAGTGCTGTGGGGCTGCTTCAGGCCAGAGCAGCTATGCTTGGCTCCTGCTGGCCCCTTCCTCTTACCCACATGGGCTTCTCCCAGAAGGAACGGTCCTGTCTTTCTTTAGCCCAGCACTGGCTGAGGGTGGTGCGGGCATCTTCCATGGTACTGGTGTGGGGCTAGTCCTTTCCGAGCCAGGCCCACATGGGCAGGGGGGAGCTTCCTTGCTCCATGTGGGTATTGGAGGTGGGTACAGGGGAGCAGCTGCCACGCTCATTGCCAGAGCGTGCTGGCCAGCCCTGCAGCTTGAGCCACACTGTGCCTCCCGGTCCTGTCAGGCTCCTTGTCCCAGCCCAGAGAAGAGCCAGCAGCCGTTGGGGAAATAGAACTAACAACTTTATAGAGAAAATAAAATTACAGCTAAGAGATGGGTGTGGGAACCATTGCTGGGCAGCTGGAGGCAGTGCTGCCAGGGCAGGGAAGCCACGCCATCCTCAGGACAAGGGGCTCCCTGGGGCTCGGCCGGGGCCATGCAGGGGTGCAAGTCCCTGCGTGGGTGGTGGGTCCTGGGTCCTGCTGGGGCCAGCTGAGGGCAGAGCCCAGGGGAGGGCTGTGGGGGTGAGAGGAACCAGGGCAGAACAGGGGAGCAGGAGGTTGGATGCAGCTGGGACAGCAGGGACTGGGAGCAGAGGAGGGCACAGTGGGGGGTACAGGACCTCCTGGACTGTACCCATGTGCCGCAGCCCAGGGGACGTGGGCACAGAGTCTTCTGGCCAGTGGTTGGGGTGGTGGCCCCAGGCTGGGAGGTGCAGGTGTGCAGTGCCTCCTGCACCAGCTCCCCGAGGTGGGGAAGGGCAGCTGGTGATGGTGAGTCCTGGGCAATCCCTGGCAGGGCACGGTGGCAGCAGTGCCAGGCATGAGGCCTCCCCGCCGGCCCCCCAGCAGCTTCCTCCCACCCGTGCAGGGTGAGGGAGGGAGATGCCCATCTCCCTGAGGGCCGGGATCTTATGAAATCTGGTTGTTGAGCTGACCCGGGTACTGCTCAAACCGCTTGTTGGCCTCCTCGCTGAGCGCATCGCCTGGGTAGGCAGAGGACAAGGGCTGTCAGCTCCAGTGCTGCATGTCGCCTGCCCTGCCAGCACCTCCGCCGGGGCCGCGGGCAGGGGGTCCCTCGGCAGCCCCCCGCTCCGGGCTGCCTTAGCAGGAGCCAGCGCGGTT
>JANXJC010000055.1:48406292-48421602 GCA_027564655.1 Leptodon cayanensis
TTTTCCTAATATCTAACCTGAATCTCCCTTGCCTCAACTTGAGGCCATTTCCTCTTGTCCTATCTTCAGTCACCCGATGGGGTTCAGAGGAGGAGAGATGATGGGCCATCCCACAGCAGGTCCCGTGGGCCCTCCCCCAGCACCCTGCTCCGGGGGCCCCGATGCCGGGACCTGCCAGGCACCGTGGCCCCGCGGATGCTGGCAGCCCCCCACGGTGCGCACCAGAGTCTCGTAGCCCATGTAGGGGATGTTGCAGCGGACGGCCGCATCCTCCGTGTGCTTGCAGTCCTCCTGCGTGATGTTCTTGAAGGGGCAGCTCCAGAGGGTCTTCTCGGTGCCCAGGCACTGCACCTCATTCATGTGGATGGGCCCCGTCCCTGCCGGGGGGTAGCACGTGACACAGGGACAGCCATGGCCATACTGTCCCCATGGCTGCCCTTGCTCCTTGGCATCCATCGAGGGAGTCCGGTGCACTCCTGGCCCCCACGGCTGCTGCCCAGGGCAGCACGGTCGAGTGGCCACAGTCCCCTGGGGGTGCTCGGGGCAAGCCCTGCACCATGTGCGACTGGCAGCCAGGCGCCCACAGGACGAGCCCGGCCGTGGCCCTCCCCAGCCCAGCAGAGCCTTGTGCCTGGACAAGTGCCTCATATGCAGGCCCAGGCGGTGATGCCTGGCCCCTCCACCCCAGGACCCTCACCTTGGCCCCCAGCACCCTCACCTTGGCCCATGCGTGCCCCGGTGAGGGCCTCCTTGGCGCTGCCGAAGCCCAGCTCACGGCACACCACACTGGCTGACAGCAGGTTCCAGCGGTCGTCACAGATCGTGCCCCACTCGCTGCTCTTGAGCACCTCGACACGGCCCTCGCCGACCTTCGCGCCACCCTTTAGCCGGATCCGTGGCTGCAGGGGAGCGGGGTCAGGGCATGGTACGGGACAGCACGGTATGGCGTGGTGCTGAATGGCATGGTGCGGCACAGGGCACGGCATGGCACAACACAGTGCAGCACAGAAGTTGCTAGCCATGACTCCTGGGATGTGCAGGGACAGGACACCATCCCCATGTCCTGCTCCATGAGGTGGTCACCCAGGGACCTGAACACCCGCTCTCAGGTGCAGCCCGAGGGACAGAGCTCTACAGCAGGGCAGCAGCCAGCGGCGGGCCACTGCAGGACTCGGCCCCTTCCCCGCGGGGCTCACCTGGCCCTGCTGCTGTTGGCGCTGCTTCTTCTTGTGGGCATTGCCAGTGGCAAAGAGGGGCCCGGGCACGCAGCTGACGACGGCAGGCATGCCGGCCCCGCAGGCGGCCGAGGTGTTGCCCCGGTAGAACTCGAAGGCACACATGGAGAGGTGCACCTCCGTCCCCGTGCAGGACACGGAGTGCAGGCGGTAGTTGAGCTGTTGCCGCTCCGTGAACAGCCTGCGAGGAAAGAGGAGCCCTGAGACACGACCAGCACGGCCAGCTGGCAGCGGAGGTGCCAATGGCTGCCCTGCCCGCAGCTGCACTTTCTGTCCGTGCCCCTTGCACTGTTCCCCAGGGAGAGATGCGCTGTGCCTGCAGGTCACCCACTCCTTGCCAGACGCCTGCCCGCATGTCCCCGGCAGCATGGGGCCACGCAGGGCTCTGGTGAGGCCGAGCGGGGATCCTGGCACTCAGGCTCTCCGCTGGAGCCATTTACCTCTTCTTGGACCCTACGTCCTCCCTGTGCTTTTGTTTAGGCTGAGATTTGGAGGCCAGCCTGGAAAACAGAAAACAACCATCAAGGAGCCCCGGGCCTCAGGCTGTCACCTCTGCTGGCTGCAGTGACACAGGGAGCACAGCCTGCCCTGACTTTCACTGAAGACTGAGTTGGACACGCTGGCCCCCCAGGGAGACTCATGCATGTCCCCTTTGTGTCACGCATGGCTGCAATGGCATCATCTGCTGCCAGCGATGTGACACAACTGCCCTCTACAGCAATGATGCAGTTTCCTGCCCACATCCCACCAAGGAAACTGTGCCGGATGCAGCAACATCCCGTGCTGCCTTGTCACACAGCAGAAGATCAAACACCAGCAGCAACGATTTGATCTGTTGGGTACAAGTGAGGTGTGCCCATGTCCTTGTCCAGACACCAGACAACGTCACTGTGCCGTGCTCCAAGGGGAGCAGGACGCCCAGGAAGCACAGCACCAAGCAAGCGGGGAAGGTGGCGGGCGCTCTCCCCGGTGCCATGGGGCACGGTGAGACTCGCTGCAGGCTCGCAAGGACCCACTGCCAGCGAGGGGAGCTCCCCGGGCGTACGCTGAGTGGTGCGGAGAAGAGGTTGTCTGGGGCCTGGCGCACATGTATGGTCCCAACACGCACAAATGCTTTTCTTCATTCAGGGGGAAGATGTAGAGCAGGGCCAAAACCCCAGGGATCACAAGGAGTGAAGAGCAAGGTGCCCTAAAACAGGGCAGGTGACTGACACCCACCCAGGGACAAGACAAAACCAAGCCTGGCAACTGATCCCACTGGCCAGTAGCAGGTTCAGGTCAGCCTGCACAGCCCAGCAAACCCCAGGACACAGCATGGGGCTACCAGGAACTGGGATTCAAATGGCCGGGTGGAGGACATCAGCACCCATTCACATTCATGAAACCACATCTCAATCCTGCACCCGGTTTTGGGTCCCCAGTACAAGAAAGACATCAGCTAAGCACTGTGAGCCCTGAGGAGAGCCACCAAGACAGCTGAGGCTGGAGGAGAGACAGGGGCGCGGGGCTGCTCCAGCCTGGGGCTGAGATGGTTTCAGGGAGCTCCGACAGCAGCTGACCTGCACCTGCAAGGGGCTGTCAGGGAGCCAGAGCCCAGCTCTTCCAGCCACAGGAGGGAAGAGCATGACAGAAAATAGACGTGACTGGCAACGCGAGGTTCAGACTCGGTGTAAGGGAAACTTTTTCCCCATGAGGACTGTTCACCATTGGAGCAGAGGCCATGAGGCTGTGGGATCTCCATTCTTGGAGGTTTTCAAAAGCCAACTGGGTGAAGTCCTGGGCTGACCCACAGCTGGCCCTGCTCCACACGGGGGGGGGTTGGACCAGGACTCCCTGAGGTCCCTTCCAGCCTGGATTAGCCTGTGACCCCACGTATGACTGCAGCCATGCAGCCCCAAACTGATCAGCCCCGTCAAACCAGCACATGGCTTTCAGGAGACAGCTCCTGCTCCGGGCAGAGAGAATGCAACAGACCACAGCTTCATGGACTTTGCAAAGCATTTCACCCAGCTCTGCAGGGGAAATACCCGCTCTTTGGAAAAGGGGCAGTCAGCACCAAACCAGACAGATAACAGCACTTTGAAGTGAGTGGGACCTGTGGGTGGGGGTTTGAGGAGACCCCACGGGCTGACCCCATCTAGATTTCCATCACCAGCGCAGGCACAGCTGCAGAAGCTGGCGAGGATGCCTGTTGTGGACACAAAGCTGGGAAGTGTCACAATGAAAAGCTCGTGATGGGTCCAGAGTGTAGGGCACCTTTGGCATCAGGGAAGGTGGTGGGACCAGGGCAAGGTGGTGTGCTGGGGGCAGAGCAGCGTCCCCATGCGGCAGTGGGCTCAGGTGAGAGGTGCCATGCCATAACCCAGAGAGGATGGGCTTTGGCTCGCTGCACCCACCACCAAATCCAGCAGCAGGGTTCAGGGATGGAGGGAAAGTGCAGCCAGACTATCCCTTGCGACTGGCAGAAAGACAGCAAGAGCAAGTGGGTGGAGGGTGCAAGAGCTCCTGAGCAGATGCAGCACTCGGGACAAGACCTGCCACACCATGCCCATCACACCAGTGCCCAGTATTGCTAGCACTGCCGTGCCCATCACCCTGGTGACCAGCACTGCTAGCACTGCAGAGCAAGTGCTCTCATGCTTGCACCAGCCCATACTGCCAACCCACCCTGCGGGGAATGGAGGGGTGCGCAGCCTTTCCAGCTTCCCCACTGCTGCTTTCTGCAGAAAGCAGCCCATTTCCACAGCCCTCCCTCCTCATCCGCCAGGAGAGACGGCTCCGCTCTGAGGCCTCCTGGTCCCCGTGGGGCTGCAGCACAGGACGCTGCAGCTCTCTCCGTGCCTCCCAGGGGATCCTGCCCACAGTGGGTCCGCGCTGAAGACCCCAACCCCCGTGCCAGGACTCTGGCCTGGTGCACGACGTGGGGGCTGCTCTGCCTGGGCCACGGCCGGCCTTGGAGAAAGATTGTCTCTCATGGGGGATGGAGGACCCCGGTGCGCACAGGCAAGACCCACCGGGGTGGGGTTTGTCCTGCCTGCCCAGCACAGCCCGAGCCCTCGGTCTGCTCCGTCCAGATCCATTTGCGCCAGCATCTGTTCCGACGGCAGAGACCTGCGGGGTCGGACAGCCCAGCTCTGCCAAGAGCTCAGCAGATGGGGCGCCCCGGCCCCTTACCTGCTGCCTGGCCTCAGGGTCTGGCCCTTCATCCTGGCTGCACGCTTCAACCGCCTGCGGGAGCAACACCGCAGCTGCCTGGTCAGGGGCACATGGACCACCGGGCACCACGCCGTGGGCAGCATGTCCGTGCCCACACCCCTCGCTCGGGCCATGGTGCTGCTGGAGCACCCCTGCCTGGCTCAGCTGCAAACCTTCCCTTGGGACAGGGACCTCCGCACTCCACACCGGAGGGAAATGTGGAGGTGTACCGCCGACAGGGAGCAAAAGCTGCCGTCTTGGAGCATCCTCTGCAGTACTGCATGGGGCAGGTGGGCAGCCACGGCCCCCCAGCCATGCCATGGCCCCCCAGCTTGGTTAGCGAGTGCCCATACGGCCAGCTGGGGCTAGGACTGGTGAGCAGTAGGGATGGGAGGGACGCTGGGAAGCCACAACGCCCAACAGCATGGCCCCCATGCTGTCCCCCCAGCACTGCCCTGTGTCCCTGGCACTGCCCCCAGCTCTGCCCCAGCCCTGTGCCCCCAGCTCTGCTCTGGCACCCCAGTCCCGCGGGCTCCCTGCTGGCCTCACTCACTTGTAGAAGTTCCTGTTGACCTTCTTCTCAGCAGGGAAGCCCATCATGCCGCAGACAACGCGGCTGTTCTGGCCGTCCCAGCCCTCGTCGCAGATCTGTGCCCAGCCATCCTTGTAGCGCACCTCCACAATGCCCTCCGTCACCGGCAGCTGCCTCCGGGCCCCGGACACCACCGGCCGCAGGCGGACCTCCTCCACATGGCTCTGCTCGGTCTGCAGGGCGCAGGTCAGCCCAGGCTTGCGCTGCACCCCGCCGCACCAGCTCCCTGCCAGCCCTTTGCCAGGGATGCCCCAAGGATGCAGACACCTGCAGGAGATGGGGTCCCCAGTCCCAGGTGGGGAACAGGGACGGCCAGGTCCTGCATCCCTGCAGGCCACATCCGATGGCCCTGGGTGGCCAAGGACCTAATCCCGTCCTGTGCAGCCAGTGCCCCACACCCCCCTGGCCCCCCAGGTGCATTTCCTGGGAGCGCAGCCAGGAAAGCCACCGCTGCCATCCTGTCACCTCGGGATCCTGCACGCAGAGGGAGGGTGCCCAGACCGCCCCAAGCGCAGGCACCCACCCAGAGCAGGATAGCAGCAGGGGGTGCTGGGACACTGGGCACAGCCTGCAGGACACGGCCCCAGCCCCCCTCGCCTCACAGGAGACCTGCTGTCCTGTGCCTAGAGCTGTGCCATGTCCCCACACCCAAGCCACATCCTGAGCAGAGCCTCGTCCTCCACAGGCACTGTGGCTGGGGGGGGACAGGAGCCCCAGCTGAGAAGACAAGAGCAGCCACGAGAGCTGGTCTGAGAAACAGAGAGCCTGGAAGAGAGAAAGAGAGAGAGGGAGAGGCCAAGCGTGCTGGAGGGACGCAGCATAGAGGAGCAGGTCTGGGACTGAGGGTCCCCGGCAGGCAGGAGAAAGAAGAAAACAGGCTGCAGAGGTGTGAGACAGACCCCCTGGCTCAGAGAAGCTGCTGGGGGAAGCAGCAGCTCGGGATGCTCGGGGGAGGCTGTGGCAGCACCACGCTCCCACGCAGGGCAGGGCAGGGGAGGGATGCGACCGCTGCAGGGCTGCCTGCCGTAGTGCCAACTGCTCCCTATGGCCCCAGAGCCGGGTTGGGCTGGGGCACCCCAGGGAACCAGGTGCTCATGCGACTCGGGGGCACTGCGGGTCCAGGGAGCCAGGGCAGTGGGGCAGCATGCTCCCCTCTCCGTGGGGAGATGGGGACAGCCCGTGTGCTAGGGCTGAGGGAAGGCACCGACAGGGTCCCCTGGTCCTGCACATGGAGGCATGCCGGTGTGTGGTGGGGGAGCCTCCCAACTACTCAGGGAGGACCGAGGCCAGGCTGGGCTGCCCCACAGCAGGGCTGCCCCACAGCAGGGCTCCCGGCAGCTGGCTCTGCGGGTTCCTGGGCAGGGGCAGCACCGGCTGCCCACCCTGGCCAGCAGCTTCCTCACCTCGATGACGTTGGAGTCCTTGAAGCCTGGGATGCGCTCATCCTTACAGATGACACCCGCATCTTCCTCATGGCTGCAGTCGCTGTTCCCCCAGCCCCGGTGTTTGCAGTCCCCAATGCTCTTCTCGCCTCCGGCACAATTCACGTTGTCCAGCCAGATCCGCCCTGCCAGACACCAGGGCCAGGGGTGAGGAGGGGCCAAGCCCATGCAGCATCCCCAGGGAGCAGGGAAGGTGCCCACAGAGCATGGCCAGGGATGACGCAGGTGTACAGCAGGAGTGTGGATGTTGGGCTGGGGGCAGCCCTCCCTCGGCACAAAGCTAAGGCCACCGAAATGCTAAGAGTAAAGACCTGAGCGGGGGATCTGCAGATGGGGAGTTTCCACCTCCCCAAGGGGCTGCTCTGCCAGACGTAAAGCCCCCATTTAATGTGTGCCCTGGGGTCTGTACAGCAGCTCACCTGCAGCATGGCCTGCTACATCTCTGCACCATATGCCCATACCAGCCCAGACCTGCAGCCCCCCTACACCACCCAGGGGCAAGCACAGCCCAGCAGCTGTAGTGCATGCCTGCAACCACGCTGTGCCCTGGATACACGCACAGCAGCTCACACACAAACACGCAGAGTTTCCCGGCCCGCTTTGCATGTGCATACACGCGCATGTGTGCACGTAGGTGCACACTGCCGGGCACTCAGCAAACACGAGACCTGCCTGCCCCAGCCCCACCACCTCGCCAACAGCGCACGCACGGCAACGGGCTGACGTGCAGCCACAGCCAGGCTGGCCCCAGCCCATGCAGTACGGGGGGCTGTGCCCACCACCCCTCTCTTACCGACGCCTTTGCCATACTTGGCGCTGTGGGCCCAGCCAGTGGCAGCCACAAAGCCGAGGTGCCGGCACAGCACATGCGCGTTGGCCAGCGTGAAGTCATCGTCGCAGATGGTGCCCCACTCATCGTTGTAGAAGACCTCAACACGGCCCTCGTTGTGCTTGCGCGGGTAGCCAGCCAGGCGAAACTTCAGCTGGGGTCCGGGGGTGTGCGTGGGGCCTGGGGGGGTGGGCTGGCCGCTGCCCACCCACAGCCACACACTGCTCAGCAGCACCAGCAGCTCCTGCCACTCCCACGGGCCACAGCTCCCCATGGCAGCTTGGCTCTGCAAGGGCAGAAAGGGTCAGGGTATGGGGGATGCACAAGCTGTGCTGAAACGCCAGCTCCCCTGATCCAGCCCCGTGCTGGTTAAACCCCCTGCTCACACACAGCTCCGCGTAGTACCAGCACGCCCGCGCATCTTGTCCCTGGCCGGAGCCAGCCCGCTCTCGCTGCCCGCCCAGTGCCTCCCATGCACGGACCTGCACCAGCCCTGCGCCCCCAGGCCTGCTGTCGGCCGGGGCTCTGCCCGGTGCCTCCCTGGCACCTCGCACCCCTCCACGAACAGCCACTGCTGAAATCTCACCGTGCGGCTGGGTTCCATCTTCTGCACCAAAGGGCAGTGATGGCAGACAGGCAAAGGGGTGTGCGTCAGCCCCAGGAAAGTCAGCTGGAAAGGAGGGGGACCGGCTGCCAGAGCAGAGGGAGCTGGAGCAGGACCAGGGCCCGGGGAAAGCCCAGCTGGACCAGCCAGGAGCTTGATCCACCACGAGCGGTGCAACGGCCGCCGGTCGTGAGGGGCTGCCAGCCCATGCTCCTGCCCACTGCAAGGAGCAAGGCAGCCGGAGCCTTTCACATTCCTCTCTGTGCAGCATTTCTCCAGCCCTCCAATAACATCTGTGGCTCCCTGAATACCTGAGGGAGATGTGGTATTCCTGCACCAGTCCCATCAGCAAACAATGGTGAAAACACCTCTCTGTGAACCACCTTCCCTTCCCAGTGCACTATTCCCATTTACCTCGTCACGGACCACTTTAACCCTGCGGGTGCCACGGCATCCCAGGAACAGCATTTCTGCACAGGCGGTGTCAGCCCCGCTCCAGGCTGGGCTCGCCATGCTTTTGACAGCAAAGCTCCCATGCTTACCCAGCACCGCCGGCACAGTGACCTGCCTGCCTCCTGCCACCGCAGCTTCACGTCACCCATCCAGCCAGTCCCTTCCACAGGTGGGAAAGCACACCCCCAAACCTGGGAGACCCCTGTGACAGGCCCACCAGAAACATGTCTCTGTTCCCTACATCCCCCACCCTGAGAGCAGATCCTGCATGTTGCACTCACACAGATTGTGCTTGTCATTAGACAACGTTAAAAAAAATAAGGTCTGGCTTACCCACAAGTAGGGGTGATTTAAGACTGCAATGTTTAGCTGCAAGGTTACAGAGGAAGGAAAACAAATGCAAACCCTGCACATGCTCCCAGCATGGGGCTGTGTTGCAGGGACCCTTCTCACAGGTCTGCCCCACGGTGCCAGTGTGCTTCCTTAGCCAGCACGCTTCCCTGAGAGCCTTCATCCCCGCTCTCTCATGGGTCGCCCTCTTACATGCCAGTTCAGGGGGATTGCAGGGGTGTATTGGGGCATCCTCAGGGACCACGGCTGCTCTTCAGGTGCCGTGCTGTAGGAGCCCCTTTCCCTGGACTAAGGCCTGTCCTCACGTTGCCCCTTTGCTCCTGGCCCCTCAGCTCCTGCAGGGCAACAGCAAGGTCCCTGCAGCAGCTTTGGAATGGGGTCCCCACAGAGCGAAGGGGCTGGGGAGTCCCCCCCTTGGATAGCACAGCCTCTCCAGGGCCTTGCCGTCAGCCTGGCCACCAGCACAGGGTTGGGGGCTGATGCGGTCGACCCACCACCCCGCCAGCATGTGGGCCAGGGTTTCCACAGAGGGTCTACTAGCAGGAATCAGCCCCATTCCTGCTCTGTTCACTCTTCCAGATGACAGAGGCCGGGTCACCCCTCCAGCCTCTGGGAATGCCTCCTGGACCGAATGCAAGGATGAACCAAGACAGCGTCCAGAGACAGCCCCTTTTCCATGCCCATCGCACCAACAAAAACCCCTGAAGGAGCCCAGCCCTGCTGCCTGCCTGCCCCTTCAGGCACACGCCACATTGGAGGTGCCACCAAGAGCAGCGAGTCCCTTAGGATGAGCGCCTGGTGCCTGCAGAGATGCTCAGGGAGAGATGGCGAGGGGTAACAAGGACTAACACCACCAGTCCAGGCCAATGCGAGACATCGTGGCGGGAAGCACACCAGCCCCCTCGGGGCAATCACATCCGTACTGGATCCCGCTCTGTCCTCTATCACAGCCTGGGGCATGGGGGACGCTACAGTGCTGATGGAGACACCGCAGCAAGCAGGAACGGGCCCTGGCTCAGGGCAGCCGGCAAGCCCCAGGGTTGGTGGGAGCTGGCTCTGGGCTCCCCACACCTCAGCTGCCTGCTTTGGCACCGCGAGAACAAAACAAAGCCCAGCAGGAAGCGTATTTGTGGGCAGGCAGCAGGGAAACGCTTTGCTGAGCCTTTTAATCAGCCTGTTACGGCAGGAAAAAGAGGAGGGCAGGCGCAAAGGGCCACCCCAGCCCTGCCAGCGGCTCGGGGAAGGGGGTGTCTGGGCTTGCCGGGGCAGGCAGGGCAGGAATGCTCCATCCACATCTCTGCTCTGTCTGGAAAGCAGTGAAGGGGTGAGCTTACCATCTCACAGCAGTAATAAACCACTTCTTATTCCACCCATTGGCCACATCCCCCCTGCCCAAATGAAGCATTATAAACCCTCAGAGCTATGCCACTTTGCACAAGACACACAGATTTGGGCCCTCTCAGTGCTAATCGTAATGCACCTTAGGACACTAGGAAAGCTGCAAGCGCAGAAGGACTAAAGCTTCACCAGCACTTGCACTGAATGAGCAAGATGATCTCTGCTGATGCGGGCTGCAGGCGGGCTCCAGGCTGTTTTGCAACGGGTCAATACAATGCTAAAGGACAGCAGCACAATTAATGCCAATCTCCACCATTCTGCAGAAATAGTCCATGTCAGAAAGCTGGTATGACCTTTTATGAGATCACAGGTTTGGTTAATTGGAGTAAGTGTGTTGATATAACAGGCTGAGACTGGAAGGCATTCAATTCATCTCGCACCACCTTTTAATGAATAATTAGCACTCAACAAAATCAGTGCACCTTCTACTAAGTGGATTAAAACTGGTCACCTGCTGGAACTAAAATGTGGTTACAACGGGGAAGTCACCATTCAGTGGGCTTTCTGGTGAGGATCACATGCTTTTCAAAGCAAAACTGTGTCTGGAGGAGGAAAAAAGTCCTCTCCTGGTACAGTCTGCAAAGACAGAAATGAGTGGGAGTATGCAGAACTGTGATGGGAACAGAACCGGACAGCCTGGTAAAATGGCATCGTGTAGCCTGTATCCTTGACTACAAGGAAAGTTTAAGCCCGTGCATTTAGGAACAAAGCATGTAGGACCCGCGACCAGAACACAGCACTTGAGAAAGTGCTTGGGCTTTGCGTGGCAAAGCACCAAGTCCCTCCTGAGCCCCAGCAGTGTGACCTCCAGGATCTGGTACGCCCAGTCTGAACAGGATCACCAAAATCAGCAGAGTCAGTGAGACCGCTTGGCTTGATGACAGGTGTCAGCCCCAGCCCTGCAGCGGCACGGGGCAGCCCCACGTGTGCCTGCGGTCCCACAGCCCTGCCAGACGAGCACCTGGCCCTGCGTCCGGCTGGGCACGGGGCACAGCCAGAAGAGCTGATGCTGGGAGGGCCTCCACATCCTGACGCCATGGTGGTCAGGGCGAGAGCCATACAGCTGTGTGAGGCCCGGACAAACGTACCCCAGCCCAAGACCCCAACCCCTACAGCAGCGGCAGGAGGTGCCCTGGGACAGGGCAGGGACATCCTGCTGCAGCCCTGCTCTGGCACCCCCAGCTCAGTGACCTCAGCCTCTCTCTTTAAAACCCCACTGTGGATTTCTCTTCCTCACAGTCCTTCAGTTGCTCCTGAAGCTGCTCAAACTTCTGCCACCCACTTCTGCATTAACCCCAGCTTGCCCCCACCCTCGGCACTCTTCTCCTGGGTCATGGCTTTCCTCTGCTCAGGCTCAGCGTCCCTCATCCCCACTGCGCTTCCTCTGCCCTCGCGGCTCAGCCTGTCCTCAGCTCCTGCCACTCATCTTGGAATTTCCCAGTGAAATGCCCTGCCGAGGTCTGCACAGGCCAGCAGCACTTCCTGCACCCAACCTAGGATAGCTGTTGGGCTGGCAGTGTGAACTCTCTGGGGCACGGCACAAGCCGTTTCCCCATTTCTATACTATCTCCCTCTCTGAACGTGCTCTGAGTCCACGTGCCAGGGAGGTCAGGCTAACAGGGCTCTCATTGTCCAGATCACTTTTTCCATTTTCTGAAATGCAAGCAGTGCGTTTGCTCTTCTCCAGCCATGTGACGCTGCCCGACTTCCCCGCTCTGCTGGCACGCTTTGCTCCCTGTCCTGCCTGCTGCTCCTGGACCCGGAGCCCACCCCCAGCCCCGGCGAGGCTGTCCTGGGGAGCTGCGGCACAGCTTTGCAGGTCGGCGGACGGGGCTGCTCCGTGCGCAGCATCTCCCGGTTTCAGCCTGGGGCCCCTTCCCTCCAGCTGGAGGGCCACCCCGATGCAGCCTTAAGGGACTGCAGTCCTGCTGGCTGGCACAGCAGGAGGGTACAAGATCTGTGCCAGGGCTGGGGCTCTTTGGCTGAGACAGACAGACCGGGGAGGGGGCCGTGTGTCCCTCCACCCTGGAGGAGCTGATCACCCAGCACAAGAGACCCAAGGGGGACTTCCCATCTCCTTCCCACCTCTGGCCACCCTCCACAGGCTATTCCTGCTGAGAGCAAGGGTCCCACAAGGGCGACGGCTCCCACCCTATCGGCACACAGGACAGCTGGTGCCACCAGCAGCGCACTGGGAGGATGTGAGAGGACCAGGAATCTGCAGGAACCACATGCATCCCCTGGGGAGGGCAAAAGGCAGAGGTGCAGACAGCCTGGGCATTGCCAGCCGGCACACATGGGAGGGGCACGGGGCCGGGAATCACCTGGGACAGGGATGGGGTGACCAGGCATGTCCCCTGGCTGCTGCCGCTACACGTCTTCAACAGGAGCCGGGCACAGTCCTGCCCGGCCTCACCTGCCCCAGTGCCCCAGCCGCCCTGCTGCCAGCTGCCTGCTCCAGCCAGGGACAGTCTTGGACTGGGGCTCCTGCCAGAGCCACCAGCCAGCCTGCGCCGTGCCGTGCCGTGCCGCACTGAACGTGCCTGCCCCGGCGTGCGAGTGGGCTAAGACACACAGCAGCACTCACGCTGCAAGTGGAAAGGGCTCGGGAGGACGGGCTGGCCCTGAGCGAATGCTGGGTGTGGGAGCCAGAGAGCAGCCCAGGTCCTTGCCACTGCCCAGGAAACCTCAGGAATGTCCCGGCTGGGCGTGCGCAGGCCCCGAGCCATCTCCAGGCCCGCAGCGCAGCTGGTGCTGGTGGTGGGGTGTCCAAGAGCCCTGCAGGGCTGAAACCCTGGGGCTTCCCACACCCCCCTGGCCTCAGCCCTGCGCTGCCGAGGCCGGCACGGGCGCAGAGACCCTTCAGTGCAGAGGACGGCCCCGCATGGCAGCAGGAGCCACGGCACCGCTCACCCTGCTCCCACACCAGCCTCACTGGCTCTGCCTGTCCCAGCGGACGACGGGGGCTCCTGTGCCAGGCACTGCCCGCACCACCTCTCTGCTCCCCCGACTGTGTCTTGCACAGGGGCTGCCCCTCCTGGGGGGGGGCTCAGCTGTGCTGGCGGGGGTGAGCGGTGCTGACAAGGGGTGCCCAGAGCCCAGGGGGGCTGCTGGCTCCCAAGGACTGTTCAAATCTGATGTGCCATTCGGCACTCACTGGGCACTCAGAGGGACATCGGTCTGCCCCAGTGAAACCCCAGTGAACAGAAAACAGACCTTGGGAAGGGTCAGCTCCTGACGGAGCGGGGGCCCCTGGCAAGTCGGCATGTTTGATCAGCGTGCTTAGGGCAGCCAAGGGCAGGGCATCCTTGCGGCACGGGGATGACATCCCAGGCCGCAGCAGCAGGGAAGGGCCAGGCCATGGTGGGCCCCGCGGGAACATGCTCTCTCAGCAGCAGCCTCGGACACGCTCACGGGGACATGGAGCAACCCAGGCACTGACAACTGGAAGGACTCAGAGAAGAGCAGCACAAGCGACTGAAGACCTGGGAAACCTGCCAGCACAAGGAGGAAGAAGCTCCCTCTGTTTATCCTTCCTTGGGAAGGTTAGGGGGTGACACAGTCACACTCTGCCGAGGCCCACACCAGGACATCCTTGAGAGCGTGGGGTCGTGTCCCCAGCACTCGGGGCAGGAGAAGGTCTGGTGGGTCCCATGGCTTCAGGCGCTGGGCTCCATCCCGCCCCTTTTCCCCAGGGCCCCAGCATGCACAGCCCAGCGCCTGGCCCTTTTGCAATCCCGGCTGCCTGGATGGGCCTGCTTCGCTCTTCCTGCTCCCCAGCAGCCCTGGGGTGCCAGGAGTGTGCGTGCGCGAGCTGGGGGAGTCCCAACACACCCACGCGGCTTGGGCCAGGATTGGCCCGCTCCCTGACTGCAGGGACCCGATGGGATCAGAGCTCTGGGGTGAGCCCAGCCAAGGTCTGGAGGGCAGCAGGGCTCTGCAGCTGATCTGGAGCCAGAAGCACTGGGGAGCAGTCCAGGGCCACCACAGGAGCCTGGCCACCCTGGCAGGCTTGGTGACACCTCCTAACACTACCCACCTCCGCTGGCTGGGAGCTCACCACCCAGAAGGCAGGGTGCCTGTCTACACCGTCCCACTGCATGCCCCCATTCCGGGCAGTGACAGGGACACTGCTGTGGACAGCACACCCCATCTCTCTGGGCTCTGCGGGGTGTCAGCTGGGGCAGAGCACTGAGTGCATGCCAAGGTTCACTTCCCTTCCCCTGCTGACTCTGGTCTAGCCCCATTGGGCTACCTGATGTCCCCCTGTCACCCTCTAAGGAGCCACGGCAGGTCACAGTACAGCTCTTTGGAGTTCCAGACACCACCCAGTCTTCCCAGGACACAGCAGGGCCCTCAGCTCTGCCAAGGGCTTGCCTGCTCTGGGCTCCCCTGGGCTCTGGAGGGGCAGCCCCGGGAGGAACCAGCTGCAGGCGGGAAGGAAAGACCCTGGAGGAATGTGCAGACGCTGCAGCCATCAGCCACATGGTCTCGACAGCCCAGACAGGCTGAGTGGCAGGCGACGGGTCTGGGGGGCCCAGGCACCCCGGAGCAGAGAGGCAGGCTACTTGGAGTGATAGCATATCGACCCGCTTTTCGGTAGCAGGAGCTGCTGGGAGACAGGTGACCCACTCGGCCGCCTGCCTGCTCCCCTGGAGAGCAGCTGGGAAGATGCAGGGCCAGCAGCAAAGAGAGAATGCTCCCCTAGCCCCCCCCAGCCCTCACGCCTCACATCCCTTCATCCATCCTCTCTTCCAAGGGCTACAGCAAATTCCATCTTCGCGGAAATCCTGAGCCTCCACCAGCCTTTGCAAACCACAGCTCAGCAAACAAGCCTCCCGAAGCCCGCACACGGCACGCTCGGGGATACGGGGCGGCGGCACAGCCCCGATGCGGCACCCCGCAAACCTGCCGGGTCTGCCGGGCGCCCCTTCCCACCGGGCACGTGGGAAACGCAGGCGGCCGGCGCTGCCCACGCCCACCCCCCCGCCACGCAGGGACACGCGGCCCAGCTAAGGGCTCTGCACGACTCCCCATCCTCTCGGGGCGCTCCCACGGCCGGGGCTTGCGGCAGCGAAACCGGCACCCCCGCGCACTGACGCGGCCCCCGCACGGCCGCAGCCCCGCGCAGCCGGGCCCTGCCCCAGCGCCGGCGGCTGCACCACCGGAGACCCCCGGCCCCCTGGCGCCCGGCTCCGCGCCGCCCCGCCC